>CABHPP010135816.1:12348-25712 GCA_902168425.1 Peromyscus attwateri | reverse complement strand
CACACACACACACACACACACACACACACACACACACACACACACACCTTTTTGCATACAAAAGAAAACGTGCCATATGCTTGAGTCTGGCTGATTTCTCTTAACGGAAGTGATCTCCAGCTGCGTTATCTTCCTACAGATATGGTGATTTCGCTTTTCTTTAGGACTGAATACAATTCTGTTCTGTATATATATTCTATATTCTTTATCCATTCATTTGTATATAAGATTAATGTTCTTTAGAATGTCCTTTCTAGATAACTTGGTGTACCTACAACATTAATTCAGTTTGGGCGTGATAATGTATGCCTATAATCTCAGATACTCTGAACCGGAGCAGGAGGATGGCACACTCCTGCCCAATAACAGGGGTTATATAGAAAATTGAGGGCCAGCCTGGGCTACTTAGTGATACCCTGTCTTAGAATAAAAAGTGTTGGGCCGGGGGGACTAAGAAATGTCTCTCAGTGGCAGAGTGCGGGCCTCACTACAAGTTTAATTCCAGGAACTGAAAAAAAAACAACCCCGGGGCTGGAGAGATGGCTCAGCGGTTAAGAACACTGGCTGATCTTCCAGAGGTCCTGAGTTCAATTCCCAGCAACCACATGGTGGCTCACAACCATCTAGAATGAGATCTGGTGCCCTCTTCTGGCCTGCAAGCATGCATGTAGTCAGAACACTGTATACATAATAAATAAATACATCTTTAAAAAAAAAAAAAAAACAACCCCACAACAACAACAAAAAACTAATATAGTTAGAAATTTAGGAATTAGACACAGAATTTTCTCTTGACTAAAATATACCTCTTCCAACCCAAAGAAAATAACGTATTAAATTATTTCATAATGATCTTATAATTTATCTCTGTTAAATTCTAATTGTGAGTTAATGAGTCAATTAAAATTCTTCCTTATTTCTCAAGGTTTTAATGATTACCTGTGGTCATGTTTGAGGCTTTATTTCTTGCAGTGGTGTCTTTCATTACCTGACTACAAATACACCATACTTCCGAACAGTCTACTGAAAACCCTATCTCGTACATTTATGAAACAGTGTGGTGACGTGGGTATACGGTATTTACTTTTGTGTTATTCGGAGTCATCTGTGTCCCCTCCCGCCCCAGGGGAGGTGGGAACACTAATGACAGAATGTAGGGGGAAATAAATGTCGCCAACCATGGCCTCTAGGTGGCATTTCAGGTGGCCTCAGTCTCCCTGTCCACAAGGAACTTAAAAAAAGGTCATTTACCTTCTCCACAGCTGCTAACTCATCTGAGAAATGGGCTTCACCAGAGAGGGCTCCTGGGCATTGTAACCCGCCTTTGGGGAAAGGCTGGCCCGGTAACTAAGGTGTTGGATCAACAGACACTAAACATTTATTTACAAGGAAGGCGTAGAGCTGTGATTATTGTGCACTGTTTCTTCACGGCCGTGTCCAGCTGCCTGATGCTCCCTTCTCAGGGAGAGGATACATTTCAACATAATTAAAAGTCGAGAACTGTTTCCTGGACTCTGAGTATATCCAGTTACCACACTGCTTTGTTTCAGCAAATCCAGTGGTTATCAGAAATTTATAGGAAAAAAAAAAAAGACGATTAGCAAAATAGGATTTTAATGTGGCATGTATGAAGTATCATGCATGTTAATTGCTCATAGAATTTTCTCATAAATAAAATTTGAGAAATGATAATGAATGGAAGAAAGAAAGATGCCCGTCTCAAAGAAAGCACAGTAAAATCTACATAATTTTCATCTTATAAAAGACGTGAGAGCATAATCAATTTTACTGATTTACAGCAGAGCCCACAGCCTTGTCATGTAAAATTTAATAGGTAGCTTGGACATTAAATTTTAAACTCAGAATCATCATCAATCTTTTATTTAAATCTGATAAGCTTCTGGGGTTACTCCATGGGTGGAATCCTAGTATGTTTCTCCGCTATGGCTCACCTTCTGGGTATTATGTGCTCCTGTACAAATTTAGAAATGCATGTATTACTTCTTATAAGGGTAATAGCAAATAACTCAAACTTTTCACAGCACTGGAATAAGGGTGTGTTACTTTGCCTAACGATTTATGCTCCCTTCACCTCATCTTTACTAACTCCAGCTAAGACGTTAGTTTTCATAAATAGAATTGAAAATGTTGTTCTTTTGATTTTTCAAGTTGAATTCTGGGTCATGTAAAGATTAAGTGAAGTGACTCAAAACCCCAATCCTATAATTACAGAACGGTTGTTCAGATGAAGTAAGTCTTCCTTTTCCCTCTGCTAGGTTGGAAGGCAACTTCCTGAACTGCAAATTAGGAAAGCCTGGCTGCTTGTCGGCGGTAAAGCCAGCTCGTGAAGACACCGAGGTCGTGAAGACATGGGCTACTTAGCTGCCGTGTGCTTTGTTTAATCTGAGATTAGGCCTCGGTTTATAAGGGAAACCTAAATGTGGAGCTGACAGGATTGTTTAAGGTGGCATTACTGACTGCAATTTCGTCCGGTGGTTCTTCTGAGTGGTCTGTGACTCGGGAAAGGAGTAGTCATTTTAAACTCAGGAAAAAAAAAAAAAAAAAGAGAGAGAGAGATTAAAGTTGTGAAGGAAACAGAAATATCTACAAGCTGGCCAGTTGAGTTACTGGATTTCCAAATGCAGCGTGTACCCCTCCGCCCCCATCCTCCTGGGGGCGGGGGCGCGGGGGTGGGGGTGGGGGGCTGTTTTCAAAGTGCTTGTGACAATGAAGAGCCACTAGCTGTTTTTGCCCGGGCCCATCACCTAAGGGAAGGTCACGTGACTCATTACTCTAATGGCCCGGGAAAAGAAACCCCCGGGGAGGGAGGGCTGAGAACAGCAACCACTTTCCTAATTGGACTGCGGTGAAAGATGCTGAACTGCCAGGACTGGACGCTGTCTGGAGCAGTCAGGACAGCAACACTGTGTCCACACAGGAAGAGACGGCGTTGGCAGCTAACCTGGGGGCATAATTCTGCAAAGTCTCAGAGCCACCGAATGGTGGACGTTTCCTAGATTCAAAATTAGAAACGCTGTTTTAAGAAAGTGGGCTTCTGCCTTAGAGACTATTGTTAAGGGTCTTAGTTCAGTTTTATTTTGTAGCTCTGGTAAGCTTTATTTTGGTGGCCCTTGAGAGCAGGAGAGCATAGTTGTGATGCTGTGCTTCTTGGGTGGCTTATTTTTTTTCTGCTAGGGGAGCACCCCTGGAGCTGCATGGTGAGTTGGAAAGACAGACAGACAGGCTTGCATTCACACCTTAGCATCTGCACATTGAAATTCTGTAGCTCACCATCTCCCAGTTGCTGGCTGTGAATATGGAGCTTACATAATTTCCACAATTAAATGGGCTCAATAATTACTTAGAAGGAAAGTGGAGATAACCAAATAACACGTGCAAAGTGCCTGACCCAGAGCAGCTGCTCCAAACACCACTTGCCACGCTGTTTCCCATCTGCCTTCTACATTGCTCGCTCGCTCGGCATACGCTTCTCTTAGCCCCACAGCTCCTAAGTCTCTTCTATTGTGAGGGTGAGAAAGTTGGGGCTGAGGTGTAGTTCAGTGATAGAGTACTTCCCTGGGATGCACAAGGCCCTGGGTTTGAGCTCTAGCATCACAAGAAGGTGTGAACAGGAAAAGGAGGGAAGAGAGGAGGGAGGGAGGGAGGAAGGAAAGTGGGAATGCTGGACTCTAACTGGGATGCTCCCAGGTGATCTAGGAACATAGGAACTATGCTCTTCCAAAGGACAGATGAGATCCCTGCCAGACAGCCAGCTGTGACAGCAGACTATGTGAACCTTCACAGAGGACCAGGCCCCCGGGGTCGTGAAGGGCTGCCATTGATTTTGGCCGGTCCAAACATGAGCTCTGCTAAGTCAGCTGCATATCAAAGCTTCCGCTTTTATCTTTGGCCTCCTAACCCAGTCATGGCCCCGCTGGCTGATCTTCCTACTTGGCTTGTCCTTCGGTCTAACTCTCCACCTGCTGTCTGCCCTGTGGCCCTGTGGAGACACTGCCCGCTCAGCAGTCACACTCCCCAGCTGCCACGTTGGCTGCCTCTGTCAACTTTCCACCTTGAGCTTTTCAGAGGCCCCGGGCCTTCACGGTGGCCCTCGCCACTCTGCAAACCATTTTGTCATATTTCTGTAAAGAGCGACAGCTAAATCAATATTTTTAATCTGTTTGGTTGCCCGAATTCGATGACCTGTCACAGTTCTTGCCCCATACAGCCAATCATTCATGTTACCATGTTTTTAATGTTGCTTATAGACCTGTTCTGACTGGTTTACTAACCCACCCTCAGAGTGAAACTTTGATATGTAGCCTTAGCACCATTTCATTATATGTTCCCTAGTCCGGAGAAATACTATTTTATGGTTAGTGGTGAATCTAATTGCATATGTCTTTTGCAACTGTTCTCCAAGATTTTCCCTATAATTCCACTTTGGAGGATTTTTACTTATGCCCATCCTGAGTTAGTTTACTAACCTTCGTGGCTTCCAATCTACCGACTAGACATGACTCAGTCCACCTGGTGCTCAATACACTGCTACAGTTCCATTAAGTCTTCGGTGTTTGTGCCTAAACTTAATGCTCATAAACTAACTGTCTCACTTATGTACTTGGCAGTGTTTGTAAGCTGTATTAAATAATTCTTCTGTCAGGCTTTATTATTATTATTATTAAATAAAGCAATCCTTTCGAATCATTTTTTTCTGTTGTGTCTATGTTATGATTTGGTTTTATGGGTCAGAGGCTCACAAACCTTTTATCTAGAAGGCCAGATAGTAAGTATTTCAAACTTCACGTGTCATACCATCTCCATTGCGACTATTCAATCCTGCCACAGTGGCCCTACACCAACCACAGAAAAGACATACGTGAATGTGTGGAGCCCACACGACTTTATTTATGGATACCGAAATGTAAACTTCACGTGCCTTAAAGTAGTAGTCTTCTTTTGATTTTTTTCAACCTTTTAAATATGTCAAAACTATTCTTAGGTTGTGGGCCATATAACAGCAGGCAGAAGGCTGGATTCACCCTGTGGCTATACTTTTCTAAGTTTAGTACAGTTTCTGGTTAGAGGCAGGTTTAGGTTTTATGGAAACTGAATCCTTTATAATTAGGGAACTTAAAAAAAAGATGTACAAGGCTGAGAATCTTGTTCAGTGGCAGAGTATTTGGCTAGTATATGTGAGGCCCTAGGTTCGATCCCCAGTACTTCCAAAGAAGATGGAGAAAGGAGGAGGAGGAAGAAGAGGAGGGGGAGGAGAAGGAGGAGGGCAGGAGGAGGAGGAGGAGGAGGAGGAGGAGGAGGAGGAGGAGGAGGAGAAGAAGAAGAAGAAGAAGAAGAAGAAGAAGAAGAAGAAGAAAATCATAATTCCAAAATTAGTTACAGTGATTTGTAAGCAAGACATGCAAATAAGAAACCCTGGACACTGAGTTTCTTTGGAATTTGGGTGACTCTGAACTCTGGTAACTAGGAAGACACTGCAAGAGTCTACTTCAGAGGTTCCCAGACCTGGCTGGTGAATGAAGTCACCAAGGGGACTTTTTAAACTCCAGGTTCCAAAGCTCTGAGAGATGGTGTGAGTTAGACTCTCCGAGGGCCAAGCCTGGGGATCAGTAGCCCCCAGGGCTCCCTATGTCATGCTACGGTGCAACCAAGGCTGGAAACTTCTATCCTACTTATTTGTTTTGTTTTGTTTTTGAGACAGTTGTCCTGGAACTCGTTCTGTAGACCAGGCTGGCTTTGAACTCACAGAGATTGACCTGCCTCTGCCTCTGGAGTGCTGGGATCAAAGGCGTGTGCCACCATGCCCAGCCCTCTATTCATATTTTATAGCTGAGTGAATCCATCAGAACTGGTGTCACAAATATTCATTGCCTTAATCATGTTGCTTGCCCAGGTTTAATAATATTGTCACTGACTCATAGACCAAATATTTAACTTTATCGAGAGTGTAGTATTATTAAATGGTCTCAACTGAATACACACACACCATATTCCCACACACTTAACTCATCTGCTCTCACACTCTCTCTTTTTTCTTTAGCTAGCAGGGACTCACTCTAGCCCAGGCTGACCTGTGCCTTACTCTGTAGCCCAGACTACAAACTCAAACTCACAGTGATTCTCCTACCTCAGTCATTCAAGTGCTGGGATTATAGGCGTGAGCCACTGTGCCAGCCTGTTCTCTCTTGTCAGTGACTTAACCCTTGTGTAGTAAATTGAGTCTTCCTGGACTCGGTCCAATTCAGCATTGATTACTGTTAAACGTTATACCCAACACTAAGCATTTTAAATATTTTTTCTGTTCCTTTTGTTTGTTTTTGAGACAGGGACTTGTGCTTCCCAGGCTGGCCATAAACACACTATTTAGCCGAGGATGACCTTGAACTTCTGATCCACATTTCTTCACTTCCCAAATGCTAGGATTATAGACTTGTGCCACCATGCCAGACTCTTAAAAGAAATCTTTGAGTTGGCACAAGTTTCAGACAATCTATACAGCAAATAAATGGTTCTTAAGGAACATCTAACAGCCCTGTCATCACAGCTGGGAGAGTTAAGCTAATAAGCCTTGGCATGAGGATAGGAGCTGAGTCATTTGTTATTGCCTAGGATTAATCATCAAATTTATAGAAGCCTGTCTTTGGGTCCCTGTGAGCACTGGCTTCCTTGGGGTTGTTCAATGATAGTATTATTCCACGATGCTAAGATGCCTTCTTGATTGGTATTGGGCTGTTCTATGTGCAGAACAGGTAGACTTGCTGCTGAGCTTGTCTATTTTTGGCCATCTGGGAACTTACCTTGCATTCAGTAAACAATACCGCATCACTGCCAGTAACTCAGTGTCAACCGGAAGCTTCATTTGAGGGTCTATGAAGACCTAGCTTTGCTCTTTTACATCACCCTTCTCAGGAAACATGCAAACTCAAATGCCTCTAATTTTGTTCACTTCCAGAAAGCAAAAC
Source organism: Peromyscus attwateri (assembly GCA_902168425.1). Lineage (NCBI taxonomy): Eukaryota > Metazoa > Chordata > Mammalia > Rodentia > Cricetidae > Peromyscus > Peromyscus attwateri. The sequence continues at coordinate 18,732 of CABHPP010135816.1, read as the reverse complement.
TACTTACTTCGGTCATTTGGAAGCATGTAGAGAAAGCGATGATTTTGCCTGTTTCTGGGGCAGTAGGCTTTCCCTTGGTTAGAGGTTTTTCCGTTCTTGGAAGCTAAGACTCTATCACATCAAACTGTTTCTTCCAACAAGGACTACCAAGTTAACCATTCACTCATCTGTTCATATGATATAGATCACATAACCGTCACAACAAGGCACCAGGGACTGTGATGTGTGCTGAAGGCCCACATCATGGTCTCGGAGTTTAGGTTCTAATGGGAGAGTATTGGTTAGACCTTTTTTGTCAACTTGACATAAGCCAGGGCCATCTGGGAATTCAATTGAGAAAATGTTTCATCAGACTGGCCTGTAGGCAAGTCTATGAGGGCATTTTTTTGATTAATGATCGATGTGGGAGGGTCCAGCCCACTGTGGGTGGGGCCATCCTGGCAGGTGGGCCTGGGTTGTGTAACAAAGCAAGCTGAGCAATCTGGTAAGCAGCACTTCTTCATGGCCTCGGCTTCAGTTCCTGCCTCCAGGTTCCTGCTCTGAGTTTCCTTCATGATGGACTATAAGCTGGACACCGAAATAAGCCCTCTCCTCCTCACGTTGCCTTTGGTCATGGTGTTCATCACAGCAACTGAAAGCAAGCTAGAGCAGAGAAAGAAACAATAAAGAATTTCACTGAGGGACAAACAGTGTGTAGGAAAGAAAATGGTGACTGCCCAACGAAGGGGTGTGTGGGTAGAGGAGGAAGGAGTGACTATGCTACATGCTCAAAGTAATGGTGACATTTGGGCATATATCTAAACTATGGAAAGGACTCTGTCTATACAGACCCCAGAGAACAGCTACCATGAGCTTCCAGCACATAGGCATACTTTGAAACGGTAGTACTTTGGTTATACGGGGTCAAATACGCATATACTAACATTAACTCACTTGACTTTGTACCTTTAATATGCCTACTAGAATATTTAAATTGCAGATGTATTTCCTATTGTATCTCAGCTGAACTTCACTTATTGTCCTAGTTAGGTTTCTATTGCTGTGATAAAATACCATGACCAAAGCAACTTGGGGAGGGTTTATTTGGATTAGAGTTTTTTATAGTCTGTCGTGAAGGGAAGTCAGGGCAGGAGCCGATGCAGAGATCATGGAGGAGAGCTGCTTATTGGCTTGCTCCCATGGCTCTCTCAGTGTGCTATTTTTATACAACACAGGACCATCTGCCCAGGGGTGGTTCACCCACAGGGGCCCAGACCACATCAATCATTCATCAAGATAATGTCTCAAGGATGAGGCTACAGGCCAGTCTGGAGGAGGCATTTTCTCAGTTAACGTGTCCTCTTCCCAGATGGTTCTAGTTTGTGTAGAGTTGACAAAAAACAACCAGCACACCAAAGTCTTACTTGTTTCTAGAATGTACAAAACCTTTGCCCTCCCCCACCCCTCGCAAGGATTGGGTGAGATAAGTGTTCTTGTTGTTAAATTTTCATTTATTTATTTATTTATTTGTTTATTTATCTATCTACTTATTTATTTATTTATTATAGACAGGGTCTGTCTGTCTGTCTGTCTGTCTGTCCTGGAACTCGCTCTGTAGACCAGGCTGGCCTCAAACTCACAGAGATCCACCTGCCTCTGCCTCCCAAGTCCTGGGATTAAAAGGGTGCACCACCACTGCCCTGCTGTGATAAGCGCTCTTAAGAGTCTGAAGTAATATAATGTGTGTTGGCTAAAATGAACTGAATAGCAGTGATGTGCTGAGCAAAACTCACTGAAGGAATTCACTGGCTCTTCACACTGCTATGAAGTAAAACAGATTCCTAGCCCATTCTAGAGGGCCAACCAGCCAAGGCAGCTCGTTCTGGGGAACAAGACAATGAAATAATAGTGTAAGAAGTTTTCACTGCAAAAGATGAAAACCCTAGAGCATAGCCCCAACTCCAGTCAGAAGCTGGCTACCACAGGTCCAAAGAAGACTGGAGTAGAGAAGGCTAGACCCTGCTCTAGAGGCTGCCTCCTAAGCAAGCAGGAGTCCCACTCCTGCCCACTGGGAAAACACCCTACAGGCTGCTGGCCGCTCACAGTGCATTCCCACGCCATCTGGAGGGCCTGCAGGAATCCAGTGGGTCTAGAGCCTTTTCCTTCCCCACCTGTACCCCCTTCCCTGTCTTACCTGGTTCTGAAAGAGATCTTTCTAGAAACCTTCTCATAAGCATGGTAACCCTGTGTCTCTGAGAGTGGTGTGTGTGTGTGTGGGGGGGTGTTGGGGAGGGCAATGGAGCTTAAGAATCCCCCTACTCCCTATTTAGGGTACAGTTTTCCTCTTTTGTTGTAAAGAACTTTGTTCTGCCCCTACACAAGATTGTGGACAATTACAACACAGTGCCCCATATAGTGTACCCGACACAAGGATGAGTCAAGACCCTAACATGATCCAAACAACTAGGCACTTATTCTATTGTTTGATCCTTTCTCCAGAAGCCAAGATTGACCAAAATAAAATACCAAAATGAAGATTTTTAAAAAACAAAACTTAAAGAATAGAATCAAAATAGTACTAACAATAAAAAGAAACTTGAATGAGTCTAGTCTTCTTACAGTCGATTTATTGTACATCTGCCGAAACATCTGCTCTGTACATTTTTATTAATTTTAGTGTGTGTGTGTGTGTGTGTGTGTGTGTGTGTGTGTGTGCGCGCGTGTGTGCGTGCACGCACGCCTGTGTACATACCATGGTTTATGTGTGCAGATCAGAGGACAACTTGAAGGAGTCATTTCTCTCCTTCTGCTATGTGGGTCCCAGGGATTGGACTCAGGTCGTCAGGCCTGGCATCAAGAGCCTTTACCCACAGAGCCATCGTAACCAGTCTCCTCTTGTACTTTATGTTTCTGTGAACTAAAATCAGAACCTGAAGAAACTTGAGGCTCACATGTATAGACTGCCATCAGAGCAGACCTGCAGTAAGGTGAAGACCCACTAATACAGCCACCACCAAATTAAGAGGGGTTGGAGTAGAAACCCTCTCGGGGTTTTACTACCCCAAGCTGGCATAAACTCATAGCAATCCTCCTGCCTTAGCCCAAGCACTGTGATTATAGGTGTGAGCCGCTGTGTCTGGCAATAATGTGGAAGCGATAATTACATCTTGAAGAGAATTACATTTTATACTGATAAACATCCACATGATTCCCACCCTTCTGGACATTTCCTACAGGTTTTTCTATGTTGTGGAGGATCTGGGTGGGAGAGGAGGAGATTATGTGAGCAGGCTGGTGAGCGTTCTCTCTTGCTAATACTACAGCTTTAAACATTATAATCTCAAGGATAAATTCCCCATATTTTTAAAGGAATTATTTTACCTTGCAAGAAAAAAAAATTGGAGAACAGAAACTGAGAGTGGATTTCTGAGACAGAAAGGAAAGAAAATCATTTGCAAGTGATGAAAAAATAATGAAAGTTCTGTGGGAACGACTTCCTTCCCCTGCAGGCTGCAGATGTCGAGCGCATGATGAATCAGTGTTCTTTCTCAGCTCTTCTGTTATCCCCGCTGTACATGACATGCTACAAACGGTCCACGGTTTCAGATATTTTCTAGCATTTTCTTCTCAGTTCACTGTTTTCTCTGTGTGTTTGTGTTCGAATCTTTTTTGCTTTTTAAGCACTAGGAATAAAGCCGGGGCCTTTCCCCATGCTAGGAAAGGTGCTGTGCCCCTAAACTACATCCCTAACCATTAGCTTTCTTGAGCCAGAGACAAATGATTTAGCCCTGGATAACCTTAAATGCTAATGAGGGCAGGCACGCCACACCACACCTAGCTTTGAATCTTTAATTCCCCGCTCTGTGTAGTTACTTACCTTTCTGGAATATTGATGGTTTCCATCGTTGGAATCCTTGGCCCAACTGTTTTTGCGTCTACTTATATCAACATTCTTACCAAATCTGAACCTTATTCTGATGCACGCTTTGCGTCTTCAAACTGTAGGTACCCCCCTCTTTTCAGTAAGCCTCATGGTTCTTTTGATTGAAAAACAGACATGTCTTCCGGGTGGGGTGAATGAAATACGAAGACAACCCAAACACTCCGTCCTACTTCCTGCTCTGTGGTTCTCTGTGTTCCCACGTCCATCTCCGATTCTAGGCAGCAGTTGCTCTGTGGCCTCGTTTGTCTGGTAGATCTGAGAAGTGTGGCTTTTCACTTCAGCTTCTTGCTAGCTTTTTGCTCCTTACTTGGAGTCACAACCTCCAAGTTCCTTACTCGCCACCCAGGAAGCCAAAAGTTCTCAGCCTGTATTCTTTACTCAAAGAGGACAAGAGCCACCAATGAAATACGGAAAAGAACAACAAAAAGAGAAAGACTGTTGGAAGGCTGTGGGCTAGCTCAGGAACTGCATGAAGGTGTATGTGGAGGAGGAAGGGGCAAGCTCAGGATGAACCCCTGGTGACACAGTCCCACCAAGGATCAGTGGGTTCAGTGGGAGGGACCCTTTTTCAAGGAAGTTCAGGGAGCTGTTAGTAGAAACAGCAGATGCAGTATAGACATCCTAAACAAGAAGAAAGCAAGCCGCTCCTAAAAGCCCAACTCACTTCTGGCTCCCCCCCCCCCCCCCGACCCCCAGAAAGGCAGACAGGCCACGGTTAACTTTCCAGATCAAAGATGCAGAATTCTCACCCAGTGTTAGAACTGTGCATGCTTCCTATATGTCCTCGTTAGGTCTCTACTGCTGTGATAAAACACTATGGTCAAAAGCAACTCAAGGGAGGAAATTACTTTGCTTACACTTCCATTCTGTAATCCATCACTGAGAGAAGTCAGGGCAGGAACTTAAGGCAGGAACCTGGAAGCAGGCACTGAAGCAGAGGCCATGGAGGAGTGCCCATAGTGAGTGGGGCCCTCCCCATCAACCATCCATCAAGAAAAGGCCCCACAGTCTTGCCTAGAGGTGATCTGATGGAGGCATTTTCTCAGTTGAGGTTCCCTCTTCCCAAATGAGTAGAGCTTGTCCCCTAGTCGACAAAACCAACCAGGATACAACATTACTGACCTTTTGGATCCTGGAGCATGAAATTGATGTGAACAGTGTATAAATTATCATTTTTATGAAAACACCACTTGTCATTTATGGAATTTATTTCAGATTTCTTTCATTTGATATATACTGTGGTAAAAATTATGTGTGTGTGCATACACATGGCACTGTGCACATGTACAGCTCAGAGGACAACTTGCAGGAGTCCGGTCTCTCCTTCCACAATGTGGGGCCAGGGATGGAGCTCAGGTCATCAGGCTTGGGAGCAGCCACCTTTACCCGCTGAGCCATCTCATCAGCCCCTCAGCTGATGAACATTCTAGGTATCCATGCTGTACCTCCATTACTCATTTAAAATCCCCTTTAAAGGGGGAGATTTCTAGGTGATTAACTTCCTAATTTTGATTTTGTTTTGCTTTGAACCGAACTACCCAAAGAGGCTGCCTGGTACAATACCTGCTTCGTCTTGCCAAGAAAATTAAAGATTAAAAAAAAAAAAAATCAGAAGCCCAACAGTATACTTGCCCATGGTCTGGGGAACACGGAGCTATGCCTCCTTGTTTCTAGAATCCCCTCCCACCCCAACTCACCCCATTTGTGACAGGGTCTCATGAAGCCCAGACTGGCCTCAGACTCATCATATAGCTCAGGCAAGAATGGAATTCTCTATGTAGCTGAGAATTGCCTTGACTTCCCAATCCTCCTGTCTCTATCTCCCTCATTTACTCTCCTGGCCAGCTTGCCCACAGTTTCTGATCATCTTTTTCTCTGCTTACCCGGGATATCAGTTTGAACTCAGCTGCCGACCACAGAACCCACTCAGGCAACTGAGGTGAAGGGGGGGGGGGTGTGATTATCCCGCAATGGCTGCCTTACAGACTCACTGGATAGGAGTCTAGAGCCAAGGTCAAGTTTCCTGAGCAAGAACAGCAGTGCCCTGGTGGGGCAGAAATGCTGATGCCCAGCAGCTGAATCAGAAAGCTGCTGACAAGACCTCAAAATACCGTGAGGTCGATGGTTTCTGTTCATACTTTGAACCTCTCTTCATGAAGGCATGGAGAAGATAAGCCAGCACAGGCGGTCATGTCAGAGTAGCAGACGGTTACAGAGGTCACAGAGAGAGTCTTAGGAGAAAGTAATGGGAAAGAGGATCTCAGAAACGGCTGGCTGGCTGGGGAGGTAGCTCAGTGGGCAAAATGCTTGCTGCACAAGCATGGGGACCTGAATTTGGATTCTTAGCACCCAAGTAAAAGCCGGGCATAGTGGCATGCATCTGTAACCGCAGCGTGGGAGGGCATAGCAGCATGCATCTGTAACCGCAGCATGGGAGGGCATGGCAGCATGCATCTGTAACC
>CABHPP010135815.1:3211-71253 GCA_902168425.1 Peromyscus attwateri | reverse complement strand
TTTTCAGTGAGACCTGGAGAAGAGTGCCTCTGGGCTTTAGTTCTTCAGTCTGTGGAGTGGTACAGATAATGGTTTGCTCTCATATTCTGTGGCTTGGTCTGTCCAGAGACATCCTCGTGGTCCAGAGCAAAGAAGTAAGTGGTCCAGCCTCCTGCTTCAGCACAGCTGTAGGCTCCAGCAGGGTTTTCCCGGTGGAGGGTACCCGGAGAGTCACCTCAGCAGAATGACAAACCCAGAGCCAGTGGGAAGCTACTGTTGTTGACTGGTGAAGGTCACTGCAGACACAAAAATGGTGTCTGTGCCTTGTATTTATAATGGTCCGAAGAAGTGAGTGTCTATTAGTGAAACTGAATCTGCAGCTCCCAGGGCCTTACTGCTAATAGTTCTGCCCCTTTGCTGGGTTGCCATGGTAACCACAGCTGGCACTGCAGAGCCACAGGGATGAAGAATGGGTACTATTGATGCATCCCGACCCAAGAAGAGGTGCAGGCTGAAGGCAGGGCATCCGGGCATGGCCTGGTGCTGCCGTCTCTAGTCTTTTGCACAGGCAGAAAGCACAGGCCAAGAGCCAGTGTGTGTGAGTGTGTGTGTGTGTGTGTGTGTGTGTGTGTGTGTGTGTGTGTTGGGTGGGTGAGGGGTACAAAGGGCATAGCCAGTGGTTGAAATTCAGGCCTTTTCTTGGGCTGGACAGCCCTGAAGGACTCCCCTGGGATTCCCACATTCAGACACAATTCTTTTTTTTTTTTTTTTTTTTTTTTTGATTTTTCGAGACAGGGTTTCTCTGTGTAGCTTTGTGCCTTTCCTGGAACTCACTTGGTAGCCCAGGCTGGCCTCGAACTCACAGAGATCCGCCTGCCTCTGCCTCCCGAGTGCTGGGATTAAAGGCGTGCGCCACCACCGCCCGGCCTCAGACACAATTCTTTTACGCTGGTTTTCATCCATCTTTGCCCAGAGCATATTCAGATTTTCGCATAGAAGTACTGACTCTCAGTGTTGAAAAAAATCTAGATGGCCACCAGTTCTTACATTTAAATTTCATTTATATATTTATTTCAGTGTATCTGCGAGTGTGTGTGTGTGTGTGTGTGTGTGTGTGCACACTCGTGAGAGAGCACATATCAAGACACAAGTGTAGAGGTCAGAGAACCACTCTGGGGACTCAGTTCTCTCCTGTCAGCTTGAGGAACCCTGGGATCTAACTCAGGCCCGCGCACAGGCACCTTCACCCGCTGAGCCGTTTTGCCAGCCCTTGCCCATTGGTTCCGATTTAGGATCCAGAGCCTCAGTCTCCTTAGCCCTGAAGTCCTCCAATGTGTCAAGTGGCGGAGAGCTCATTCCCTAGGGAGGAAACTCTTCCTCACTTGGGAACGTCCTGTTTGTGCTGAAGTCTGTGTCTCCCTGACTTCCACCTCTCTGTCCTGGGTCCACTCCAGGGTCCTCCAGACCATTATATTCTGTTTTCTGCAGAACAGGCTCGGGGCTATTAGGAATTGGGGATTGAGGACTGCTGCCAAATTTGCTTTCTTTTTTAAAAAAATTAAATAATTTTCTCAATTAAAAAAATTAATAAAAAATTTAAAACGGAAATTAATTAATTAATTTTTTATTTATATACATTGGTGTTTCACCTGCATGTGTGTCTGTGTGAGGGTGTTGGATTCCCTGGAACTGGACTTACAGACAATTGTTAGCTGCCATGTGGGTGCTGGGAATTGAACCCTGGTCCTCTGGAAGAGCAGCCAGTGCTCTTAACTGCTGAGCCATCTCTCTCCAGCCCCAACTTTGCTTCCTTTAGCCAGATCCTCTCTCTCCTTTCTGGTCCTCCCCTACTTTAAGTGGACAGTGGGGACACTGGTGGAGGTGGTGGAGCTGGGATTGAGGTTCAGAGGTGCTTGTGGTCCATGAATCAAAGCCATGCCCTTGACTCTTGTGGGTCAGCTGGATGTGCACATTTGGAATGTATGGATTTGGCCCATCCTGGGTTAAGTTCTGACTCTGCCCCATGGTCTGACATCTTCCTTCTGCTTTACCTGTAAAGTGGTCGTGGTGATGTCCACCTACCTCTGCATGTGTGGCCAGGACCAAGAAGTCAGCTGTGTGACAGATGCTGGAGGCTAGAACCTGAGCTCCTGGTTCACCACTGTCATTACAGGGTCCTCCGCTTTCTCCAAACACCTTCCCTCCCAGGCTTCTCTCAGAAATTCACCCTTAATAGTTTTCTTTTCTTCTCCTTTTTTCTTTTCTTTTTTTTTTTTTTTTTTTGGTTTTTCAACATAGGGTTTCTCTGTGTAACCTTGGCTGTCCTGGAACTAGCTCTGTAAACTAGGCTGGCCTCAAACTCACAGAGATCCGCCTGTTTCTTTCTGGCTTCCAAGTGCTGGGATTAAAGGTATATGCCACCATGCCCAGCCCAAGATATTATTTTGTTTTTATTTATGTATATGTGGATGTGTATGCATTGACCACGTTGTGTGTGGGTACCTGTGGAGGCCAGAAGAGGGCGTTAGATCCCCTGGAGCTGGAGTTAGAGCTGGCTGTGAGCCCCCCAATATGGATGCTGAGAGTTGAGCACTCTGTGCTCTTAACTACTGAGCCATCTCTCCAGGTCCCAGATAGGACTAATTTGATCCATGCTGAGGCATAATAGGAGAATATTCAGTCTCTGTTTCCTATAATCAAACCGCTGTGTTTCTGTAAGGGCAGCAAGCTTTGTATATACAACAGAACCCCTGCAGTTCCTAACATACATAAGTCTCGAACGTGCACCAAGATGTTTCAGGCTGCATTTCTTGATATCGTGTGGAGAAATGGCAAACAGGGTAAGGTGCTTATGTTGTGTGTTCAGAACCAAGTTGCCTCATACAGCGTGGGTGAACCATGCCAGAAATATCTCAGATTCATCATGTGTTTGATTTTGAATTAATGTTTGGTCATCACATCTTCAGAAACATTTTACTATTGCCAAATCATTTGTGATCCTCACATTTAGTTATGTGACCCATAGCTTAAGAAACCTTGGTGGAGCCGGGCGGTGGTGGCGCACGCCTTTAGTCCCAGTACTCGACAGGCAGAGCCAGGTGGATCTTTGTGAGTTCGAGGCCAGCCTGGTCTACAGAGCGAGATCCAGCACAGGCACCAAAGCTACACAGAGAAACCCTGTCTCAGAAAAACAAACAAACAAAAAAGAAACCATGGTGGGGGCTGGAGAGATGGTTCAGAGATTAAGAACACTGGCTGCTCTTCCAGAGGTCCTGAGTTCAGTTCCCAGCAACCACATGATGGCTCACAACCATCTGTAATGAGATCTGGTGCCCTTTTCTGGCGTGTAGGCAAAACATGCAGGCAGAACACTGTATACATAATAGATAAATAAATCTTTTTTTTTTTTTTTTTAAAGGTAGCCTTGGTTAGGTTGAGCCAAAAGTCTGGTGGCTCCCTTGAGTCTTTGAATCTCTAGGTTTGTGTGGCAGGCTGGCTGGCACTAAGTTGGGTGAGAAAGTCTGTAGTCTTCTTGGAGTGGCTTGGTTATTTTTGGTGGCTTCTGTATGGTCAGGCAGAAGAGAGTGATCAGCTTATGCTTGGAAGGGGGAGCCCAGAGAGGAGTTCAGAGGACAGCAAGACTCGTGTGTGTATGTGTGTGTGTGTGTGTCTGTGTCTGTGTCTGTGTGTGTGTGTCTGTGTGTCTGTGTGTCTGTGTGTGTCTGTGTGTGTGTGTCTGTGTCTGTGTCTGTGTCTGTGTGTCTGTGTGTTTGGAGGGTGGAATCTTGAAGTCAAGGGCCTCTTACTTTGCTCCACTGAACCTTGTACACTTTGCCTCTAGGTCCTGGAAGGAGACCAGGCTATCTTGCAGAGGATCAAGAAGGCTGTACGGGCCATCCACAGCTCTGGCCTCGGTGAGTGAGCCCGCCTGGGGTCTGGGGCCCAGGGCCCAGCCAGGCCTACAGCCAGCTCTGAGACCCTTTCCTTGTCTGCAGGCCATGTGGAGAATGAGGAACAGTACAGAGAGGCTGTGGAGGCCTTGGGGAATAGTCACCTGTCCCAGAACAGCCATGAGCTGTCCACTGGCTTCCTGAACTTGGCTGTGTTCACCCGAGAGGTGGCTGCACTCTTCAAGAACCTGGTGAGGAGGCTCCTGCTTCTTCCTGCCAGACTCAGGGCAAATCCAGCATCTTGTTTCTGGGAACTGAACCCTGGGTCTTCTCCGAGAACAGCCCTTAACCACAGAGCCATCTCTCCAACCTGAATCCAGCATCTATCTTCAGAACTGACCAGAATGAGTCAATCAGTTATGCCCCTTGACCTCTGACCCCTGACCTGAACTTTCTGTACAGTTCTGACACATCTTTCCCCTTTTGTTTTGAGACTGGTCCCACTCCTGCCTCGGCCTTCTGAATGCTGGGATCACAGTCATCCCCCCACCCTTAGCTTTGTTTGATTTCTAGCCTCACTTTTCCCTGCACTACTCTGCTTCATTCAGGAGCAAAGGCAGTCCTCAGTCCTGCAACAGGACAGGAAGAGTCCCATGCAGGGGTTCAGCAGTCCGGGGAGGGCACTGAGTTCAACATCCCGTCCTCCTCTGCCCCTTCCTTTCTTCCTCCCCCTGCCTCGCACACTCCTGTGGTTCTCCTTTACCTTCTCATACTTCCCTGAACCCTGATCCCCTTGGGGTGGGCTCTCTGCTTTTGCAGGTTCAGAACCTGAACAACATCGTCTCCTTCCCGCTGGACAGTCTGATGAAGGGGCAGCTAAGGGACGGGCGGCATGTGAGTGTCTATGTGGGAGAGAGGGGGCTGCTGAGGGTACAGTGGATGTAGGGCTGGGCGGAAGGAGAAGCCAGTCAGGGGCTGTCACTGCAGGACTCCTGCCTCATCCTGCCCTTGGGTCAGTGGAGGGCCTGGCATCCATGCCACATGTAGGGTTTGGCTCTGGCTCTGGCTCCTCACCTTTACTAGCAGGCTGAAGGATAGCTGAGCCACAAATGCTGCCCAGTGCTGGTACATGGGAGGTTCAGGGTGCAGGCCCAGGATCCCCAGTGCCTCACCGCTGCTCCTCTGCATCTGCTGGCTCTGGGTCCATCAGAGAGGTCCTTCAATGGAGGGTGGCACTGTCACCTCCCTGCACAGTCTGCCCCACAAAGCATGGGGGAGGAACTGTCCTCATTTCAAAGTGACACCAGCCTGGGAACCTCCCAAACCAGACAGGTGACTTTTTTTTTCTCAGAAGTTGAGGCTGTCTAGGAGGGTGTGGATAGCTGGGCTAGCTCAGGCTCAGCCATCTGGCCCAGGCTAGCCAGGCCAGGAGTCAGCTGTGTCTTACTGGTTTGCTGTGTGGCCTTAGGGAGACTTGTCAACCAGTCTCTGCATTCATACTCTTCCTGGTAAGAGGGTGGCCTCATGTCTGACAGGGGAAATTGGTAGGATAAAATAGGGGTGGTGTTTTGACCTTCATCTTCCTGCCCTCATCCTCCATGGCCCATGAGAAGACTCAGAGCAGAGCCCAGAGGTCGGCTGCACCCCAGGCTAGAACCCACCACACCTAACTGGTTCTTAGCAGCTCTAGGGAGAAGTTGGGGTGGGCTGATCCTCGGGAAGGGAGTTGGCTGGGTATGTTAGTGGGTGTCAGTTGGAGAACAGCTCTGGACAACATAACTTCAGAGTGAGGTCCCTCTCAAAGTAGCAGAGTGTACTGTTTATTCCAGGGCTCACGTTTCCCTTTGGGCAACTTTTTCTTTTCTTTTTCTTTTTTTTTAAACCCAGGATTCCAAAAAGCACCTGGAAAAGGCGTGGAAAGACTATGAAACCAAAGTGTAAGTAACCCTGGAAGGGTGGACTTGGGAGGGTGCTTGTGTTGAAGAAGGAGGCTGACTTTGGGATGTATCGTTCAGGGTGTCTGGCTCTTAGGCCAGGCCTGGCTGGCTACTGAGGTCTCTGCTACAAGACAACCCAAGGGAGCTGTTGTGATCAGACCATGGGATGGTGTCCAGGTGGACAGGGACATTGCGTCCTCAAGGTCACTTGGCCCTGAGAAGGAGGTGTTAGTGTCCAGAGGCCCAAAGGGATTGAGTTGTTAGCTTCAGGGGCACACAGCTGGGCCGCAGATGGTAGCTGCAAACATAGGGTTGGACAGAGAAGAAGAGAGGGGAGGTGGTGGCACACTCGGGCTTCCTGTGTGCTCCGCACCACACTGTAGGTCTGCCACCAGCTGTGGGCCATCCCAGGGACAGAGGAGTCTGTGGCATCCAGCGGCCCACCCTTCCTGAGCAGACTCCTTGGGCTCTCTCAGGTTCCTGTATCAGAACCTGTACTCTTCCTTGTAAAAATTAGTCTGCTTATACCTGGGTGGTGGTGGCGCACACCTTTAATCTCAGCACTCGGGAGGCAGAGGCAGGCGGATCTCTGTGAGTTCGAGGCCAGCCTGGTCTACAGAGTGAGTTCCAGGACAGGCTCCAAAGCTACATGGACAAACCCTGTCTGGAAAAAAAAATTATTTTGCTTACATTTTGCTAAAGAAAAATACATTTCTTATGTATAATTTAGAAAAGAAGATGAAATTAAAAAAAAAAAAAGAGGGAAAGAGCAAGAAAATTTGCTCAACATGGTGTTACAGACTTATAGTCCAATATATCAGGAGGCTAGGGAGGGAGAAGGATTACTTGATCCCAGGAGTTTCAGGCCAGCCTGGACAATAGAGTGAGATCCTGTCCCATTACCCACACACACAGAAAAAGAAGAAAAAAGTTGAATCATCTTTAGGCGAATATTAGGGTCACTTTGTAGGGAGTGTCTGAAAGTTCTCTGTTAGAAACTTTATTACTTTTTTTTTTTTTTTTAAAAAAATGTATAGCACTCTGATTTCATAACTTAAGAAACAAGATTGGGGGGTGGGGACTGGGGAGATGGTTCAGTTGTGTTCGCCTTGCAAGCCTGAGGACCTGAGTTCAATCCCCAGAAGCTATGTTAAAACAAACAAAGGTAGAGCCCGGTGAGGTGTGGTAGCGGCTCACTCCCCATCATTGCTGCAGTATATAAGTGGAGGCAGGAGGTTGACCTTCAAGGCCTGCTTCTGCTCCATAGCTAGTGTGAGGCCAGCTTGGGATACATGAGACCCTGTCTCAAAAAAATAAAAAAATAGTCAGGTGGTGATAGCACACGCCTTTAATCCCAACACTCGGGAGGCAGAGCCAGGCGGATCTCCGTGAGTTCGAGGCCAGCCTGGTCTACAGAGCGAGATCCAGGACAGGCATCAAACTACACAGAGAAACCTTGTCTCGAACCACCCCACCAAAAAAAAAGAAAAAAGAAAAAAATGAAAACGAAGGTGAAGTGAGGAGAAATTACCAAAGCATAGGAGAAAAACCTTTAATTCCCAGAAATGAGACAGTAATATTGTTCCACTTATTTTTCTTCTATATGCAGTGAAATATGTTGACAAGACTAAGATCAAAGTAACCATATTATGTAATATGCTATTTTTATTAAAAAGTATTCTGTGATGCTGGATGTGGTTATGTATACCTATAATGTTTGTATTTGGGAGGGTGAGGCAGGAGGATTGCAGATTTGAAGCCAGCCTGGTACACAGAGAGACCTTGCCTCAAAAATGAGAACAATAGCTGGGCTTGGTGGCACACACCTTTAATCCCAGCACTCGGGAGGCAGGCAGATCTGTGTGAGTTTGAGGCCAGCCTCATCTACAGTTCCAGGATAGCCAGGGCTGTTGCAAAAACGAAAAAAAAGAAGGAGGAGGAGGAGGAGGAGGAGGAGGAGGAGGAGGAGGAGGAGGAGAAGGAGAAGGAGAAGAAGAAGAAGAAGAAGAAGAAGAAGAAGAAGAAGAAGAAGAAGAAAGTAATTGCTTATTGCACCCTGGGTCCAATCCCCAGCATAATATAGTGGGTGTGGCGGTGGCACAGACCTGTAATTCCAGTACTCAGGAAGAGAAGGCAGGAGGTGAGAAGTTCAAGGTTACCCACCCCTACATACAGAGTTTGAGGCTAGTCTGGGATGCATGAAACCCTGTCTAAAAAGAAGGAAAAAAAAAAAAAAAAGAAAGGAGCCAAAATGTGACCTATCTTTCTGCATTAGTACATATTTTCAGACAGCAACAGTTAATTGGGGCAGGGTGTGCCAACAGATACATTCTGCAGTGTATTTAATCTTCCCTGTCACAGAGGAAGCATCCTGGGAACTAATATTTGCTCCCATGCATAATGACTGCTGTGGGATGGGTTCCAAAGAGCAGGTGCTGGAGCATTTATTGTCCCTCCGTCTCCTCGAGCCATGCACACCTGTCCAGGTCCAGACTGAAAGGTCACCTCTCCTCCCCTCTAGCTGTGAGCACAGGGCCTCATCCTGTCTGGGATGGGGTGTGGCCATCTGTTCATTACAGAGGTCCAAAAATGGGCAGTAGAGACACAGGCTAGCCTTATCTGTATGAGTTGCCGAGGGAACCACGTGACTCTCTTCTTCCCTTAGCCTTGTAGAGCCACGTCTACCAAAATGGACAGAATCACCTTTCCCTAGAATTCTTTCCCAAGAAACTCTGCCTTTACTAACTTTTTCTAGTAAACTTTTTGTGAGATTTCAAAGGTGCGATGGCGTGTGCCTTCGATCCTAGCACTTGGGAGGCAGAGGTAGGCAGATCTCTATGAGTTTAAGGCCAGCCTGGTCTACATATTGAGTTCCAGGACAGCCAGGGAAGTGAGACCGTGTCTCAGAAACAAAACAAAACAAGGGTTGGGGATTTAGCTGGGTTGGGGATTTAACTCAGTGGTAGAGCCTCGCAAGCGCAAGGTCCTGGGTGTGGTCCTCAGCTCCAGAAAACAAAACAAAACAAGAAACTCATTTCAAGAGAATACTATTCTGTCGACAAGACAAGGGTCGCCTAGGGTTACTGATACGCTGTTGATATGGCCCTGACTAGGACTGTATTTGAGTGGCACGGCCTGGTACAGGTGAATTCCTTTCCATGGGGCTCCAGGTCTTGTCTGAGGCTAGTGAGCTGGAAGTTCCTGCGTGGTTCTAGCACATGCAAGCCAGGCCAGGCGGCACTGGGGTGGCCCAGGCTGCCAACACCATCTACATAGCTCTGGACCATGGAATAGATAATAGGCTGGTCCATCCAGATCTGTTTCCTCATCTGTAAAATGGCACAGTTTTACAGTGCATTTAAAGTACCCGGTGCTGGGGCTGGAGAGATGGCTCCTTGGTTAAGAGCACTGGCTGCTCTTGCAGAGGATCTGGTTTGATTCCCAGTACCTAGATGGTGGTTCACGACCATCTGTAACAACCATCAGTTCTAGAGGATCTGATGCCTTCTTCTGACCTCCTCAGGCACCAGGCGCACATGTGGTACACATACCACAGGCAAAACACTTATACACAAAAAATTAAATAAATCTAAAACCAAAAGTATCTAGCAAGATTTTCCATCTCTCTGTGCCAGAACTGGGATCAGAATAATGGAGAAGGGCCTGAGAGACAGAAGCCCAGACAGACACCTGCCCCTAGCATTGCCCCTGACCAGCATATATATATGTGTATGTATGTATATATGTATATATGTGTATGTATGTATGTATGTATATATGTATATATGTATATATTATATGTATGTGTGCCTGGGTGAGTGTCTACACTGTGTACATGTAGTACCTGTGGAGACCATCAGATTCCTCTGGAACTGGAGCCACAGATGGTTGTGAGCCTCCATGTGGAGACTGTGAATTGAACCCGGGTCCTCTGGAAGAGTGCCAGTCTCTTAACCACCGAGCCATCTCTCCATCCCCGGTTTGTGATCCTGAACAACTTACTTTTTCTGAATTTCAGCTTAATCACCCTTACTGTAAATTCTAACAAAGACAATATGATGTCCGTAGATGGTGGGAACCAAGATGGTGGAGTGGATCTGAGCCCCACCCTCTGGGGCTCAGAGCTGGGTTTGAATTCCACCTCTGCCACTTAATAGCTGTGTGACTTGGACAAGCCTTAAGCTTCTCATCTGTATCATGGGGTGATAAGTCTGCCTCGTGGGCTTATCATTTTAGTGTGTGAAGCCCTGATACAAAATCAGTGCTTAAAAATAATAGGAGCTGGGCTGTGGTGGCGCATGCCTTTAATCCCAGCACTCGGGAGGCAGAGCCAGGCAGATCTCTGTGAGTTCAAGGCCAGCCTGGTCTACAGAGCGAGATCCAGGACAGGGACCAAAATTACACAGAGAAACTCTGTCTCAAAAAACCAAAAATTAATAAATTTAAAGTAAAATAATAGTCAGGTTGGGGATGTAGCTCAGTTGGTAGAGTGATTGCCTAGCACACACCAAGAACTGGGCTTGCTCCCTGGGACTGTATAAAACCCGGTGTGATGCACACTTATACTCTCAGCATTTGGGAGGTGGAAGCTGGAAGGTCAGAAGGACAAGATGATCTTCTGATACACAGTGAGGCCAGACTGGGCTACATAAGACCCCATCTCTGAGAAGAGTAAGTTAGGAAGAATCACACTCAGTGCTTTGGAAGAGCTTCCTTAGTACCAGGAGCTGGGAAAACTCTCTACACCATAACCAGGTTTGCTCCCCCGGCAGGAGAAGGCGCTACTGTCACCCCCAATCCACAGGTAGCAAATAAACAAACAAACAAACAAACAAACAACCCCAGCACCAGGGGCCCTGCCTTATTGGATTTTGCTGGTTTATATGACAAGGAGAGCAGTGACTCAATAAACGATGAAAACACAAATGGCCGTGCCGTGGTAGTGTCCACACAGAGGGCAGGATGTGCGGGCGGTTTGATCACGGCCGTGGTAGTGTCCACACAGAGGGCAGGATGTGCGGGCGGTTTGATCACGGCCGTGGTAGTGTCCACACGGAGGGCAGGATGTGCGGGCGGTTTGATCTGATGGAGAGGAGAGCAGCGGGAGAGGTGTGCGGGAGACTTGGCATCACAACTAGCTCAAGGCATTAAGGTTGGCAGGTGCACGATGTGCCTTGAGTCTTATCTTTCTTTTCCTCCTCATTACACCTAGATACCTGTCTTTACCTCTCAGAGTCACATTGTCCCCCCACCCCATCTCTCTCTTCTGCTTGCTCAGTCTCCTACTTGCCTATAGAAGGCCACCCCATTTTCCAGATTTGAAGACTGAGGCTCAAAGAGGGGAAGCTGTGCAACTCACTGGCTGCAAAGCTGGGAGTAGTCCCACCCCATGTGCCTGCTCTGCTCTGCTCAGAGCTCACATTCCCTGGGATGCAGAACTGTTAAGCAAGTGTCTCCTGTACGTGGGATTCATGGATGCCAGCACCCAGCCTGAGATGTGCAAATACACTCTTGGTTGCTGTGGGTGGACTTCTTGGAAACTATCCACAGATAGACCCACCATCCCCAAAGAAGAGAAACAGTTGTCCTGGAGATCTGTTGGGGTGCAGGGGAGAGGCCCTAGTTATTTCATTCTTTAGGAGGGGAGGTTGGAGATTGGATCAGACATTCATGAGTATTAGGCAAGCTCTGTCCCCTGGAGCTGCAGCCCCAGCCTGGGTACCACAGGCTTTCAGAGCTTTGACTGAGAAGCTCTGTGAGCTCATGAGGACCAAGGCTCTGTGGTCATCTGTCCCACACCCATCCTCTGAGTCCGTTCTAGCTAATCAGAACTAGTCATCCTTGTTTCCACCCGGTCTTCATCACCTCTGGCATAAAATATTCAAGCCCTCCCTTTTGCTCTAGCTTAAAGACCCAGAACCTTAGCTGGTGGGAACCAGGCCCACTGTGGCCCTGCCTCCCCATTGCCGTTGCCTCAGGCAGTATCCCACCCCTGTCCATCTCTGCACAGCTCCCTGAGTCTTCCATCTAACAGTATCCCACGGTCTAGCCCTCCTGCCCTGGCCTAGCTCCTTCCAAGCTGGTGTCTCAGGGTTCCAGTCCCAGCACAGACATTGTTTCCTAAGCTGCCGTGATGAGGCCAGGTCTCTCGTTTACTCTCCTGACTCTGATTTGATTAGTGTCTTTCTCCTCCGTGACCCCTGGACTCGCCAGACCTGGCCCACCCTCCCTTGTTGCCAGTCCTAGCACACAGATGGCACAGAGAAGGGCTCTGTCCCCGCACCCCCATGGCTCTGTAGCAGGGATGGTGGATGGGATGCGGGTTGGTGAGACTTGTTCAGATGTCTCTTTCTTTATGACCTAGGGCCAAGCTGGAGAAGGAGAGGGATCGAGCCAGGGTCACAGGAGGAAGCCACGGGGAGCTGTCCCATGACACGCAGCGGGAGCGACGGGTCTTCCAGCTGCATATGTGTGAGGTGCGGTGAGGCCCAGTGAGGATGGGCTGGGTGTGTTTCCTGTTTGCCTCTTCCAGACCCTCCAGGCTCCAGTCACAGGCCCTAGGGCTGGCCAGCTGGCCTGTAGGATGTAACCAAGGTTCAGTCATGGCTAAGAGGATTAGCCCTGGGGCGGAGAACAGAACCCCGTCACCAGGATCTGACTTGCGTCATGTTTCTTGTCCTGTCTTCTGCCAGTACCTTGTCAAAGCTGGAGAAAGTCAGGTGAGGCAAGGCCCAGACTTCCTTCAGAGCCTCATCAAGTTCTTCCATGCCCAGCACAAGTAAGTACCCCCCCCCCCCCCCCCCCCCCCCCCCCCCGCGCGCCTCCACCTTTAATGCGTTGTGGGGGACAGCACAAAGCACGCCTCCGGGGTTTGAGACCCTCCAGGTCTATGTATGTCTGAATGTCATGAGCAATACTTTTTTTTTTTTTCCGAGACAGGGTTTCTCTGTGTAGCTTTGCGCCTTTCCTGGAGCTCACTTGGTAGCCCAGGCTGGCCTCGAACTCACAGAGATCCGCCTGCCTCTGCCTCCCGAGTGCTTGGGTTTAAGGGATTGCCCCCCCCCCCCCCGGTTTTTTTTTTTTTTTTTTTTTTTTATGATGCTACTGTATAAAGTATTCACCATGGTTCAGGCACTAAGGATTGGGCATGGTGATCCCACCAATCCCCCAACACCCCTGGAGCAGATAAAGCATTTATCCATATTTTATAGAGGGGGAAACTGAGGCCCACTTACAAAGCTCTCAAGGCTAGTCAGTGAGATCTGAACCTGGAGAGTCTCACCTCTGCATGCCTCCTCTCACCCTCAGGCTGCATGCCCCAGGGTGCCCTATAGGGGGAGACCTTCTCCAACTTCTGCCTCATCCACATTTTCATCTTTCCCCGGTCCCTTGTTTGGCCTCTGGCCTTTCTTAGCTTCTTCCAGGACGGCTGGAAGGCAGCTCAGAGCCTGTCCCCCTTCATTGACAAGCTGGCAGCCTCGGTCCATGAGGTAAGCTGGCCTGTCCCTCAGTTATGGGTTCAATCCCCCGTCCTTCCGAGAAGCTATGAGTGTGGAGAGCTGGCTCCCGTCATAGAGTGAGACATGCCCCAGTGTGCTGGGTCAGCCTGTGCCCTGCAGCATCTTCTCACTGGCCGTGGACCCTGTCCTCTGCCCGTAGCTTCGGCAAGCTCAGGAGGAGGAACTACAGAAGCTGACCCAGCTCCGGGACTCCCTCCGAGGGATGCTGCATCTGGAGAGCAGAGAGGTCAGGCCCTGAATCATTCTAAAAGAGATGTCTGACCCATCCACCCGACCCTGGCATATGGAGGGAGGGAGAGAGGGAGGGAGGGAAGCCCCCAAAAGTCCCCCGTCCCCCGAGGAGCAGTGCAGCACGGGGCTCTTCCCTCCCAGACACCCTGAAGTCTCCTTTGCATGTCTGAGGGGCAGGAGCATCCAAACCGGAAGAACTCAGGGGGCGGCTACAGCATCCACCAGCACCAAGGCAACAAGCAGTTTGGGACTGAGAAGGTGGGCTTCCTGTACAAGAAAAGTGATGGGTGAGTGACTCAGAGAGCTTAGGCGACTTGCCCAAGGCACACGGCTAGGATATGCGGGTTAGAGAGGATGCCCCAAGGACTGTTCTTATATTCCTGTGGACCATTTTGCAGTCTGAGGGTATACAGTTATCAAAGGACAACTGGGCACGTGACTCTTAGGTCACAAAAGGTTGTTCTTCAAGAACTGAAGCCATCCATGGCACATGCCCTTAACCCCAGCATTTGGAAGGCTGAGGCAGGGAATATCCATGAGTTTGATATCTAGCAGCAGTTAAGACTTACCAAGCACTTAATCCACCTTCATCCTTGCCCTCTATACAGTATACTGTATATGCCTGGAAATAAAAACATCAACTATGCCATGCTTCCTGGCATTAGCTTTTCATTTTCAAAGGGGCCAGTGAGATGGCTTAGAGCAGCAGTTCTCAACCTGTGGGTCATGACCCCTTTGGGCAGTGGTTCTCAGCCTTCCTAATGGTGTGACACTTTAATACAGTTCCTCATGTTGTGGTGACCCTCCCCCCAGCTATAAAATTATTTTCATTGCTACTTCATAACTGTAACTTTGCTACTGTTATGAATTGTCATGTAAATATCTGATATGCAGATGGTCTTAGGCAACCCCTGTGAAAAGGTCATTCAACCACCAAAGAGTCGTGACCCACAGGTTGAGAACTGTTGCCTTTCAGTTCCACCAACTGGAGACCAGGTATTCAAACATGAGCCTGTGTGGACCGTTCTCATTTGAACCACCACACTGACTCCCTCGGGTCATCCTCTGCCCCCCATTCCTGTGCTTTGCTCACACACAAAATAAGTGAGGCCACGAGTTTCATTTCTTCCATCAGGCTAGAAGCTCTCAGGGTACCAGAGTCATGTTGGCCCTCTAGAACAGGAATTCCAAAGCATGAGGCTGTCCCCCTCATACTGGGAGCTTCTTGAGGGCCGCGAGTAGCGAAGCACAGTGAGCGGGAAAAGTCATAGATTCTGTTCTTTTTTTTTGGTTTTTCTTTCTTTCTTTTTTTTTTTTTTTTTTGGTTTTTCGAGACAGGGTTTCTCTGTGTAGCTTTGCGCCTTTCCTAGAACTCGCTTTGGGGACCAGGCTGGCCTCGAACTCACAGAGATCCGCCTGCCTCTGCCTCCCAAGTGCTGGGATTAAAAGTGTGCGCCACCACCACCCAGCTAGATTCTGTTCTCTGATGCAGGGGAATTAGATGTGAGCCACTGGTCACTGTTTTTCTGTCCTTCTGGGCTTTAGGATTCGAAGAGTCTGGCAGAAGAGGAAATGTGGCGTCAAGTATGGCTGCCTGACTATCTCACACAGCATGGTGAGGCCTCTGAGCAGACAGATGCGGAGCCCTCAGATCCAGTGTTAGAGATCCCTGCTGGGAGGAAGGACGGTGTCCACATCCCCTCCCCAGGAGGAACAGGACTGTCGTGATTATTTAATAGAAGACAAATGTCCTCCATCCTCCAATTCCCACAGATCAACCGGCCCCCGGTGAAGCTGACCCTGCTGACGTGTCAAGTGAGGCCAAACCCTGAGGATAAACGGTGCTTCGACCTGGTGACCCGTGAGTCGTCTCTGCCAGCCCCACACTGCCCAGTGTTCCTCCTGAGGGGCTGCGGCCAGGGCTCTGGATTCAGTCCCACTAAGTAGCCAAAGGCTACCACTGCAGACCCAGGACTTCAAGGGCTTGATACTCTCTCTACAAGGTTTCACCTCCCGTCCCACTGAACATGAAAACACATCTACTTTCATATATATATAAAGTATGATGGCCATTAGAGCACATTTGAATGGCTCTGGCTTATCTGGCTTTTGAAAGTGATTTAAATTTTTTGTGGATCTACGGTGTTGGGGGCTTTAGTACCAGGCTTTAAGGGAAGGGAGGGCAGGCTGGGAAGGAGCTGGTCTTTCAGGCCAGGAATGTAGATCACACCCTTGCACACATGGAGCTCTGGGTTCTGTTCTGAGAACTAGGCATGGTGGTACACACCAATAATCCCAGCATGGGGGATCAGAAGTTCAAGGTAATCCTCAGCTACATGGGAAGTTTAGGCTAGCCTGGGCTACATGAGACCCTGTCTCTTTTTTTAAGGCTCTTTTCTTCAGGGAACCAACCCTCTTGGAAGGAATGAGGAGGCGACCCAGGACTCTAAGATGGGGGCCCGGTTGTCCAGAGCAGAGAGGCATGCATAGAGACCCTCAGAAGACCTGAACTGCTGTAGAGAGAGCATTTACATTTAGCTCTGAGAGGCACAGAGACTGTAGCATTTATGAGAAGGGGGGGTTTAAGGGGGGCAGTAGAGTAGGAGGCATAGAAGCAGATGCAGACTCCCCCCATCAGTCTTACAAGGGACTTCATACATGGGAACAGTGAGAGGCAAGGCCTGGAACTGCCTCTTACAGGTCTGGACCTTGTTCCCTGATAGTTGGAACCCATGGGGTCTGGAAGCAGGGTGTCATATGGTTAAAGCCTTAGACACAACAGCTTGGGGTCTGGTAGGGCTGGGTGAAGGGGGAGAGGTAGGAAGCAAGGGGAGTAGAGTGGGGTGGTGGCTGGGGGTAGGGGGCATGCTGTGCTTGAGCTGGGTGTGGGGGTGTGCTGTGCACTGACCCTGGAGCCAAGCCTCGTACAGAGAGCTGGGGTCCTACTTTGGAGATGACTTCTGAAGGTGGTGACACTTAGGAGAGCCTGATCTCAGGGGCACACAGGTGTTTGTCCTGGGGAAGGCCTGCATGATCTGTGGGCTTGATGCCCTTTTCTCTCACCCACAGACAACCGTACATACCACTTCCATGCAGAGGACGAGCTGGAGTGTGAGGCGTGAGTGCCGGCTCTGGGCCAGCAGTGGTAGGGGCAGCGTGCATGGGGCAGGGAGCTCGGTCCACACCCGGTCTTCTGTCCCCAGTCCGCCTGTTCCTTCCGCACAGGTGGGTGTCGGTGCTGCAGAACAGTAAGGATGAAGCACTGAGCAGCGCCTTTAATGGGGAGCCCAGTGGGGGCCAGTGGTCTTGGGGCGGCACCAGGTTGGATGCAGAGCCCCAGGACCTCACCAAGATGCTCATCGCTGAGGTGAAGAGTAAGCCGGGGAATGGCCATTGTTGCGACTGTGGGGCTGCAGGTCAGTGGTGAGGAGGGTTTGGTGGGAGGTGTGGAGAAGGGGCTCTGGGCTGTAGGCTTTAGCTGCGTTCCTCTGCAGACCCCACGTGGCTCAGCACCAACCTGGGTGTGCTCACCTGCATCCAGTGCTCGGGAGTCCACCGCGAGCTGGGCGTGCGCTTCTCCCGCATACAGTCTCTCACCTTGGACCTCCTGGGCCCCTGCGAGCTGCTGGTGAGAGCAGGGTCAGGGGTCAGAGAGAATGTTAGGGGTGTGGGGCCGGGCTTGGGAGACCGAGCTTGGCTAACTGGGAGTGGATCCAAAGTAACCAAAGTGGGGTTGGTAGGGGCGGCACCTGGGGAACTGTGGGGAAGGGCCGAACTTTCTTGAAGGCTGAACCTTGCCAGGGGCTCTGTCCTAACCCGTGATTTTCCTGGCTGACTCAACACACTGTGCTGTCCCTCCAGCTGGCTTTGAACATCGGAAACTCCCACTTCAATGAAATCATGGAGGCCCGTCTGCCCTCCCACGGCAGCCCTAAACCCTCTGCTGAGAGTGACATGTAAGACAGTCTCAAAAGGTGGGGTTTGCTAGCTCCCCAGTTCCCAGAGTCTGAGAAGGATCTAGGGTCTGAAGGCTAGGGAGAAGAGAGCTCTCTGACATGGAAGTTGTCAGGACGCCAGATTCTCCTGGAGGGTGGTTCCAGAAGTTACTATGTGGAAAAACTTCTGAGGGCCTGTGACTGTCTGTTGTCTTGGTAGGAGTAGCCGCAGGAACTACATTGTGGCCAAGTATGTGGAACACAGGTTTGCACGCCAGTCCACACCTGAGCCCCAGAGGCTACGGACAGCTATCTGTAGCAGGGACCTCCTGTCTGTGCTGGAGGCCTTTGCCAATGGGCAGGACTTTGGACAGCTGCTGCCAGGGCCTGATGGGCAGGTGAGAGCCCCCTCCTAGGGCCACTTTTAACCCACCTACACTCACATGCTCCTCAGATTCCTCCAGGACCAGATGTGACGATCGATCTTCTACCATCTGCTCAAATCTTTTTTTTTTTTTAAAGGTTTATTTATTTATTATGTATACAGTGTTCTGTCTGCATGTATGCCTACTTGCCAGAAGAGGGCACCATATCTCATTCTAGATGGTTGTGAGCCACCGTGTGATTGCTGGGATTTGAACTCAGGACCTCTGGAAGAGCAGCCAGCAACCAGTGCTCTTAACCTCTGGGCCATCTCTCCAGCCCCCATCTGCTCAAATCTTACACATTAGGTGGGAAAGAGAATAACTCCGGCCAAGCAGACCTAGGTCGGAATCCTGGCTCTATCTTTTCTTAGATGTGTGACCCAGGGCAGTTACTTAACTTCTCTGAGTCCTGTTTCCTTGTCTATAACACGGGTTAACAATATCCTTGGAAGTGGGGAAGGGCAGGTCTAATTAGAATAGTTAAAGTCACTGCATTTTAGAGATGCATTCATGAGGGAGGAAGGGTTTCAGGATGATCTCGTCAGCAGGAGTGGCTGTGACTGATTGGACATTTAAAAACTGGATGTTACGGGACTGGAGAGATGGCTCAGTGGTTAAGAGCACTGGCTTCTCTTCCAGAGGACCCGGGTTCAATCCCCAGTATTCACATGGCAGCTCACAACAGTCTGTAACTCCAGTTCCAGGGGTTCCAATGCCCTCTTCTGGCCTCTGTGGGCACTGTATGCATGTGGTACACAGACATGCAGGCAAAACATTCATGCACATGAAACTGGGGGGAAAAAATGAAGGCAATTTTTTACAAACAAAACAACGGGATGTCTCCAGCTGGGGCTGTAGCTCAGTGATGGAGTGTAGTGAGCTTAGCCTGTGAGACCCTGGGGCCCCCAGCACTGGAGGACGTGGGGCAGGATGTCTCTGAACTGTGCGTCTGAAATCTTCACAGGCCACCTAGTGGACAGTGAGGGCATAGCACTTGGGTGAAGTGGGAAGCTGGACCATAGCACTTGGGTAAGGGGGGCAGAATGGGCACACTTAGAAAGATGGAGGCCAAAGAGATCTCTGTGAGGATGTGGGAGAAAAGGAGAGCCCCAGCCCAATGGAGACTTGGGGACCCCTTCTCCTAGGGCCCAGGAGGAACCACTGAAGGAGACCATAAAGGACTGCCTGGGCTTTCTCACGGTTCCCTAATGGGAGGGTCTGTCTGTATGGTCTCATCTTGTGGAGTTTCTGACCACTTCATAATCAGAGATGCTGGGGCAACCCAGGTTCAAGAGGGCAGCACTGGGTTGAGGGCAGGTGACGGGAAACTCAGGCATGTGTGTGTCTTCAGGCACCTGGAGAGCTCGCCCTGCATTTGGCCGTCAGAGTCGCCAGCCAGGCTTCCCTGCCCCTAGTGGACTTCCTCATCCAGAATGGGTGAGAGCCCATCTGCTACCAGAAGCCTCCCTGTTCCCCCACTGCCTCCCTGCCCCTGTCTCCTTCCCTGGGATTCTGACCCCCTTACCTGCTTGTTCTCCTCCCTGAACCTCCCTCTGACCCCCTTACCTGCTTGTCCCCCTCCCTGAACCTCCCTCTGACCCCCTTACCTGCTTGTTCCCCTCCCTGGACCTCCCTGCAACCCCTCCTTCTAGTGGCCACTTGGATGCCAAGGCCGCAGATGGGAACACCGCCCTGCACTGCGCTGCACTCCACGGCCAGCTGGACTGCCTCAAGCTGCTGCTGAAAGGGAGAGCTCCCGTGGGGGCAGGTGCGGCCTGATGCCTCCTCCAGACTCCTTTCAGACTGCCCCATGTGGGCCTCCTGCCCTCACAGACCAGAGCACTGGCAGCAGGCACACTCTGCAGGCATACTCCTAATACTCCGACTCCTGGCTTGCTTCTGCACTCCTCTGTGGCCCTGGGGGTGGGGGCTGTCATTCACTTCTAGAGCCTCAACTTCCTCACCTGTAAAATGGGAGGTGTGAGCCCACCGAAAGGTGGGGATGGAGCAAACTGAATCCTACCTGAATCTGGGTACACTAATGATGTAACAGTTACTCTGCTTACTATATATATAACATGTGTCTGGCCCCATCATAAGTGATCTGTACTGTTAATCAGTGAATCCTCACAGCCTGGCCAGATAGTTTCTGATATCATATTCATTTTATAGATGAGACAGTTAAAACCCAGAGAAGCCAGGCGCTCATGGCGCAAGCCTTTAATCCCAGCACTTGGGAGGCAGAGCCAGGCGGATCTCTGTGAGTTCGAGGCCAGCCTGGTCTACAGAGCAAGATCCAGGACAGACACCAAAACTACACTGAGAAACCCTGTCTCGAAAAACAAACAAACAAACAAACAAACAAAGGCCCAGAGAGATTAAGTAGTGTTGTAGGAACTTAGCAGAATCATTTTATGGGGTAGATATTAGAATGAACAGCTGGTTTTTAGAAGCACTTTGACCTTGAAGAATCCTTGTGGAAAACAGTGATTGTTTCCCTTGATCTGTAGAATTGTTTTGCTGAAGGGGCTCTGCAGCCTTCCCATGACTTTGGTCACAAGACACCCCAGGGCACACCTGAGACTCTTGTATTATTGTGTATTGCACACGATACATAACGAAGGACCAGAGTCATGGAGGCATGTGATGCTCTCCTTCAGTAAGACATGTGAATTAAGATTAGGGGCCTTAGTATGAGGAAATACTTTGTGTAACAATAAATATGCCTAGGTGGCAGCAGGAAGGTCCAAAGTAGGTCGCCTAAGGTCACAGAGCTAGGACGTCAGAGAGCCAGTTTTCATACCCAGACAATCCAATTCTGAGGCCCACATTGACCTCTAAGCTGCCTTGATTCTGACCGTGGTCCCTGGATTTACCCTTCACAGTTAATGATGCTGGAGAGACAGCTCTGGACATAGCCAAGAAGAAACAGCACAAAGAGTGTGAAGAGCTGGTGAGTCTGAGGGAAGAGGCCGCCCTCTAACCCCTCCTCACCCCTGTTGGCCCTCTGACACGGCAAGCCTTTGTTTTTGTCAGCTGGAGCAGGCACAAGCAGGGACCCTCACCTTCCCTCTCCACATGGACTACCCCTGGGGACATTCCCTGGAACATGGCTTTGACAGTGAGGAGGATGAGGAAGAAAAGGTAGGCCCAGCCCTTCCCCTCTGGAGGGCACCAGACAAGAGCCATATTGGGCCTGCTGTGGGAAGGAGCAAGCTGAGCTGTGGAAACCAAGTTGGCTTTGTCCCCACAGCACTGTCCTGTGAAGCCCCCAGCTCAGGCCTGCTGGGGCAGCGGGAGACTGGACATCAGCAACAAGACCTACGAGACCGTTGCTAGCCCGGGACCCGCTACCTCTCAGAGCCAGAGTGAGGACAGCCCCCCACCCCTGCCTGCCAAA
The DNA here is from genome assembly GCA_902168425.1 of Peromyscus attwateri. Lineage (NCBI taxonomy): Eukaryota > Metazoa > Chordata > Mammalia > Rodentia > Cricetidae > Peromyscus > Peromyscus attwateri. The sequence goes on along the minus strand of CABHPP010135815.1, from coordinate 49,936 downwards.
AACTCCTCTAGGACCATACTCCCAGGGCGAGCAGGACATTCCAGTGGAGGTATAGTTGGCTGCCCAGAAGTGTTGTGATCATGCCGTTTATTGAGAGATTGCTGTGTGAGGGCACTGAGCTGCGGGTACATGCCAGAGCTAAGTGCGGTGGCTCATGCCTGTAATTCCAGCTCTGAGGAGGTGGAGGCAGGAAGATCAAGAGTTCAAGACCACACTTGGCTATATACTGAGTTTAAGGCCAGCCTGGGCTCCTTGAGACCCTGTCTGAAAACAACAACAAAGAATGAATGGCGGCAAGTCCATCCTGCCCGTCAAGGTTCCCTTAGGGTTGCCATCCTCAGGTAAAGGAAGAGATGTTAAGTGACATGCCACTGTTCTTGAAGCTTCTGTTGTGAGATTCCAACCCAGGTTGGTCTTGCTCAGATTCTTAAGTGCTTCACTTAAACAAGAAGACAAGAGTTTGTGGAGCATGCCCTGTGTGAGCCTGGTGAGGGGTAGAGACTGGGAAGCGGTCTGTCATAACATGAGGCTTGACACTCTAGAGATGCTAATCCCAGCAGGTCCAGGTTTGGTCCTCTGCAGCATGCTCTTCCAGCGCCCAGCAGAGCTTGGCTGTGCTCTTGGACTTGTGTGTTGGATGAATGGAGCTTGCTCCAGGAGGCCAGGAGAGAGAGAAAGGGAAGGGTAGATCCTACTGGAGTTGACAGTGGGTTAGGAGGGCTCCCTGAAGGAAGTAGTGCCTAAACTGAGCTTGAGGGATGAGCAGGAATTCCCAGGCTGAGGAGTGGGGGTGAACAGGAACGGCACATCATAACCGTACTAAATGAGAGTGCTGAAGCCGGGTGGTGGTAGTGCATGCCTTTAATCCCAGCACTCGGGAGGCAGAGCCAGGCGGATCTCTGTGAGTTCGAGGCCAGCCTGGTCTACAAAGCGAGTTCCAGGAAAAGTGCAAAGCTACACAGAGAAACTCTGTCTTGAAAAACCAAAAAAAAAAAAGAGAGAGAGAGAGAGAGAGAGAGAGAGAGAGAGTGCTGGGTGGTAGAGGGTCTGGGGAGTTACGAGAGAACATGATGGATCCTAGAAGCTAAAGTCAGCTTTGACATTGGACAAAGAGGAAAGTATTTCTACTTTCCTTCTTTTTTTTTTTTTAAAGATTTATTTATTTTATGTATATGAGTGCTCTATTTGCATGTACGCCTGCATAACAGAAGAGGGCATCAGATCCTGTTATAGATGGTTGAGGCCCACCATGTGGGTGCTGGGAATTGAACCCTGGTCCTCTGGAACAGCAGCCAGTGCTCATAACCACTGAGCCATCTCTCCAGCCTCACATTTCCACTTTCTTACCACAGGGGAGCAATTACAAAACAAATGTCACTTTGTGTTTCTAGATCGCTCTGACACCCCCAGCCTGAGGTCAGAGTCTCCCGAGGTCTTAGAGAACCCAAACAGCCCAGCGTCTTCCTCATCCAGCCTCGCCAGCTCTGTGGAACCCGGGGGACTGAGCCTAGCCCCGCCTAGTCCTGAAGAAGGCCTCCAGGAGCCACCAGGCGCCTCCCGACCTGGGCCGGCTGCTGGGACTGCCCCTACTGAGATGCATCTCCCTGTCAAGTTCAGGTTGGTAAGGCCCTGCTGTGCCGCCCAGGGTGCCCCCTGACCTCTCTGAGCAGGTGTTGGCCTCCCCACCTTTGAACAGTACCTGTCTGAAGCCTGGGTCATAGTCTCACTCTAGGACCTAAGTTGTAGGCTGGACCTGGGTGGAGGGTGGCTTGTTTTTTTCTCGTACTACCACCTGCTTTCAAGTCTGGCCGGGAGAGCCGAGGAAGAGATGGGGCTTGGGCTGCTGAAGTTGGGGGCAGGAGAAAAAGCTTAGCTCCACCTGCATGGATCCTTCTTAAGCCCCCATGAAATCTTCATCTGTCAATCCAACTGCCTCTCTTCTCTCTCCCCCTGCCCCTTCGGTTTTTCGAGACAGGGCTTTTCTGTGTAGTTTTGGAGCCTGTCCTGGATCTCACTCTGTAGACCAGGCTGGCCTCGAACTCACAGAGATCTATCTGCCTGGCTCTGCCTCCCGAGTGCTGGGATTAAAATTGTGCGCCACCACCGCCTGGCCTGCCTCTCCTCTCTACAAACCTTTTTTGTCTGGACTTGAGTTTAGGGAGAAGTGGACTTGGGAACATCCTCAGAGCCCTCTGGGGAGAGATCAGTTCCAGCCCTCCAGGGCCCGTGATGACCCAGCTCTAGGGCCTGGTGGACTCTGGTTCCCATTTACCATCACCCTAGCCTTGTTTGTCTACCCGGGTCCCTCTGAGGGGCTCCGGGCAGCAGAGTGACATTGGCCATCCTTGCCTTCCAGCTCAGAGAGCACTCGATCCTACAGACGGGGAGGTCGGAGTCTGGAAGACAGTCCCTCTGCTCGGCAGCCTCTGTCTAGAAGGAACATTCTGGTAGGAGCGCTGGGTGTGTGGTTTGAAGTGCAGGTACCTACCTGGCTTGTAGAACTGGTCAAGAGCAGGCATAGAGGGAAGGGAGACCTCTCTCTACAGTGGCAACTCTATGGACTGAGATGGCCAGTGTTAAGCCTGGTGCCGCCTTCCTGCTCTAGCCCAGGACTGTGCAAAGCTGAGTGAGGCCCAACTCTAGCCATTTCCCAGAGAAGATGCAAAAGGAGCTTTAAAAGTGTCTTCCTTCTTCTTCTTTTCCCAGGTCGGCCTCACAGAAGGAGACGGCTCAAAGACTGGGGTTCTCCCGGCAAGTTCTCTGCAACTTTTGCACGACTAGCTCCTTGCTGAGCCTCTGCATGGCCCACACTGGACTCTGACATTCAGAGCTGAGACTTGAGCCCACAGAACTGGGAGCTCACCTTCCCTGGACCACACCCCTACCAAGACACTGGTCCTTCTATGTTGGGACTGATGTCCTGGGCCAGGCAGTTCTGAAGTTAGATCTGAGGGTGCCTGGGCTAAGTTCAGTTACACAGCTCTCAATCTTTACCAGACCAGGACTGTTTCTCACTACAAGGGCGGGACCTGCTCCCCACCATTCACATTCAGGCACTGTCTTGTAGGCCATTTATCAGTCTAGCATTTTCCTTTAATGAATTCCAGCTTTATGTCCAGTCCTTTGCTAGGTACTATGGATGCCGCATGAATAAGACAAGTATCCCACAGGTGTGGTCCCTTGTTGGAAAACTGGTCTCAAGAACTGACTTGGAATGAGCAGAGCCAGATTGCAGAGGGTGGCTCTGAGCTCAGAGGCGGGACCAATGTCAGCTGGTCTCCTGTCTGATCATTGCAATTGTTACAACCTAGTTGTAGTTGGCCAAGGCCTATGCAGCACAGGCTAAGTACTCTGAATGCCTCCTTTAGAGGGAGAGCCTTGCCCCCGACCCCCCACCTCCCCAGAGTCTGTACTGTGTTCCTCAGTTGGGAAGCAGAGTACAACTCACCTGTCTGCCTGCCTCCTTGGTTCAACAGGAAGGAAAGGAATGGTCTGGGTTGACTGATCCTACTTCTCTCCCTGTTCTCTTGATCAAACCAGAAGCCTTCCAGTCTAGGGGAAGTGAGGGGCCAAGAAAGGAGAGCAAACTTCAAGAGTCTGCTTTCCAGGGCCAGAAATCCCACCACTGCTCAGCCCCAGTTAGAAAACAGATGCTGTCAGCAACCATGGACAGCTGTTTTTATAGCCACTCACTGCTAGGTCCTACAGGGGCGGACCAAGCCAAACACAGGAGACCAGGGGGCACCCAGTGAATGGCCAGCAGTCTGTTCACCATGGAGGCTGGGATGCGCCTTGATGCTAAAGAAGCAGGATTGCTTCTGAGCCCCCCAGGGTCAGCTTTTGTTCATCTCAGACTTATTCTTTTATTCATCTCTAATAAAGGATTCTCGGGGGAGGGATGGATCCTGCTGGTTCCTTTATGGGTTCTAAAGAGTAATAGGGACAAAGACTCTTGGGACTCGGCATTCTTTCCCTGGCCCCGGTGAGGGACATGGTTGGTAAAGAATAGTGGTCACAGTATAAGCAGGGAGTTTTGCCCCAGGAGACGTTTGGTGCGGCAAACATGGTTCCAACTGGAGGGTGCATCCCTGAGGTCAAGGATGCTGTTGAACACCCTCCAGCACAACCTCTTCTAGTCTGTTTTGTGTGGCTGTAATAGAAGGCCGGAGGCAGGGCACTTTCTACAGCAAAAGGTTTTATTTGACTTGGGATTCTGGTGATTAGAAAGTCCAAATAGCATGTCGTGAACACCCCTACCCACCCTGTAAAAGCCCCCTGACTGTCACAACATCGCAGAGAAGTGGGAAGTAAGCACCTCTGTGTAGTGGCCTCAGTTTGCTTTATAAAACTCACTTTTGTCAGCGCTCACTTGCTGTGAGAGACAGGCCTCAAGCCCTTCCAAGGCAGTACCCCTGCAATGTAAGAAAACACACTCAAACCATCTCTGCATGGTAACGGTCATCCCTGCGGCAGTGAATGAACTAATCCAAAATGTCGGCACTAAGTGTGAGAACCCCCGGTGTGCAGGAAAGCACACTGGACTGAAGTGTGAGGACTCAACTCCCCCATGGTCCCTTGATTGCCTTGAGATGATGAGTTGGGCAAAGTAGTTTGTGAGGTGACCCCTGGAAGCACAAGGGCAGAGAAGTGAAATGGGAGGTCAGCAAGCGATGAAGGAGGGCAAGGAGAAGGCTCTTGACAATGTGCTCGCCACACAAGCACGAGGGTGTGAGTTCGAATTCCCAGAACTCATGCAAAAGCCAGGCATGTAGTGTACTCCCATCCTCCTGGCTCTGTGGAAGTGGACACTAGCGGACCCCTGGAGCTTGCTGACCAGCTCCAAATTCAGTGAGAGACCCTGTCTCAAAAAACAAGGTGGCTAGTGATTGAGAAAAGCACCCATCAATCTCCGGGCACCACATGCACACACACCCAAAAGCATAAAGGATGCTGGCACTGTGGTGCATCTGTAACTCCAGCATTCTGGAGGCTGAGGCAGGAGCATGAATTAGGAAATACCTTTAAGCTGTCCCTTTAAGAGTAAAGAACGGGGTGTTTACCGCCAATGCTGGGCCCCTCCGGGGTATCAGTTCCCCGATGCCCCCAAAGCTCACAGGGAGATATGCCAAGTGGCAGCTGTGTGTCATGATTGTGTGCAGGTGACCTCTCAGGTGGACAGGTGGGCAGAGAGGGATATAATGGGTACCAGCAGTGCTGGCTACATTCCGGGAGGGTATCAGTGATAGATCCCACCTCCTGAGATTCCCATTGTACAATAAGGCTGGACATGTTTTCTTAGGGTCCTTCATACTTGTGTTGACCAAGAGGCCTCCCAGAAGCTCCAATCAAGAAAAACCTGGCTTTGGTAACTAGGTGCTAAGCCAGCGCCCCTCCCCCTCCCCGCCTTTCCCCACCCACCTTCTCCGAATCCCTATGCTGCAGCCACTGACCTTTCAGTTCCTCCACCACTGACATGCCAGGGACCCTCCCATCCCTAAGCTGCGTACATGGAGTGCTCCAGGAGGGCTGTATTGCTCCCTTCTGGATGCTAGAACTGCCTGGAACATGGTAGGTGCTCAGTAAATAGAATAAACACGTGCTTGCCTCCTCGATTGCACAGACCCCCTATTTCTCCCATCAAACCCCACTCTGCCCTTTGCTGCCATGAATTTCACTTCTTGAGAGGGATGACACCCAGCTGGGCCTTTCAAGGGCCTTCTCCTCTTCTGCCCCACCCCAGCTGTGATGAATACAGTCCTCTTTAATGGTTATTTTGCCCAGCCTGCTATGGTGAGGTCTTTCTTGCTAGGTGATTGGACACGTTTGTTGAAAAAAGAAAATCCTTGACGGTCATCACACAGCAGCAGTTGGTCCACAACAGGCTACCTCTGGCCCAGACCTAGTTCTCTGAGGTTATCTCAGAAAGTTGGGGGATTTCACAGTTCCTTCACCCACTCACACCGTGGACCCTCTTCTGCCCTCCATCCAGATCAGAGACCCTCGCAGGAAGGTCATTTTCTGTCAGGAGGGGAACTAGGTCTGCAGAGGAGTCTTGTAAGATCCTTCCACCCGAGAGCAGATGTGTGTACAGCTGAGAGTGGGAAGCAGTTACTCCCTCCACCCAAAATTCCTCTTCCAAGCCCACCCTTTGCACACTGCCCTAAGACTCACCCAAAGCTTAGCCTCTCAGCATGGCTGCACTCCAGTACTTAGTTTGTTAGAAACACAATAAAGTAGACTGCGGCGGGTAAACGGCTCTGGCCATACCTCCCGAGAAAAAGCTGGAGACGCATGCACACCACAGGCCTTGGGCACACGAAGGAGCCTAAGTTAGGGCAAGCTGACTTCAGGATCTGCACCAAGATGCAATGAATGCACCAATTTTTCTCGACTTGGGCATAGCCACGGAGCTAAGTCCCCCTTCTGGGTGCAAAACGATGCTTAAGACCCGGCAGCTCAGAACTTCCCGCAGCTTCACTGACACCCCAGGCGAACCCTCATGCCCAAACGTCTCTGCAGCCCGGGGCACCCCTCAGAGGGTCGGAGGGGAAGAGCCCCTTCCAGCCTGGTCCTTCCCCCAAAGGTGCGACCCGTCTGGCTCAGGCAATCTTTGCCCGGGCAGTCCTTGAAGTCTATATTTAGTGCCCGCCACCCCTCCCCCAGCGCTGGGAGGGGCGTGCCCCGCCCCCGCCGGGCTTGAGTATCTGGTGTGTTTGCGGCCCGTGCGGCTCGCGCTCTGCGCTTTGGCGCCCGCTGCTGCTCTGTGCCCCTAACCCCCGCGGGGCGTCGTGGACCAACATGGGCTTGGAAGAGGAGCTGCTGAGGATCGCCAAAAAGCTGGAGAAGATGGTGGCCCGGAAGAAGACGGTGAGGCTGCAAAGTTTGCAACGCAGTCCCCGGGGCCACCGAGGCGCGACTTGACCAGCCCTGGGCTTGGTGGGCGTGCCGGCGGTGTGCCCAAAGGGAGCGCTCGGGATTTGGGCGGCCGGCTGCCAGGCAGGGGAGTCCCTGTTACTTGCTGGGCACTTAGAGTGGGCATGTGCGTGGCCAGGTCTGGAGGGGATCGTGCAGCCCCCCACCCCCAGGCGCGGCTGGTACAAGTCAGTGTGGACAGGTCGGGTGCACGCGTGGGCTGCCTGCGCTGAGCAGAGAAAGCGCGAGGAGAAACACGAACCGGGGCGAGGACTTTGGGAGTCCCAGGGCTCTGGGTGTGCGCAAGGCCGGGGAGCTGCAGGCACGGAGGGAGCTGGAGGGACAAATTCTGGGTGACTCGAAAAAGATCAGAGAAACTCGGGCTGCGGAGGGGGCGCCGAGGCTCATATTTGCACTCCCCGGGGAGTGGGCCTTCGAGACCCGAGCGAAGGGCCTTAGCTGGGGTGCCAGGAGTCTGCAACTTTTTCCTTGGCCGCTGGATGAGGCCCTGGAGGGCGGAGGTGAACAGGTGCGGGGCGGGGGAAGGAGAGGATGAGGCCTGGGCTGCCCCAGCGGGGGAGGTGCGCCGCCGACGGGGAACTGTGTCGGGAGGAGGGTCCGCAGCCCTGCGCGAGGGTCCCTGATCTCTCAGTCTCAGCAGCGTACATGGAGAGCCAGATGGAAAGTTAATGTTTGATCTATCTAGCGATCTTTGCCTCAGGCTGGTGGCTGGCGCCTGTGCCAATTCTGGAGGGCGTGGACTGAAAGGGAGAAGACAAGGGATCCAGTGGATAAGGCCTTCCACGCTGACTTGCCGCGGGGTCCTTTTCTTCGTAGTGTCTAGCAATTGTTACACCCACTGGGACCTGCATTGCCAGCGCATTCCAGGAAAGTTGAAAAATGCTGGGGCCCTAAGAGAGGTTTCAGAGCCCAGGAAGGGTGACTGAGGCCTGAGGAGCCAAGGAGTGTCAGGCATCCTGGAATAGTTGCAAGGCAACAATGAGATGGTGGTTGGTTCAGTGGTGAGAGCCGCTTGTCTGTAAGATGATTAAATGCCTAAGGGAAGAGCATCTCTGGGGGCAGTAGGGAGGGTTGAGGAGGTGTGCAAAGAGTGAGACGGGTGTGCAAAGCCAGTAGCAGGTCGCTGAGGTGAGCGAGGCTTGCTTCTGCATGGTTGGAGGGGATGCAGAAAAATGCCGCTCACCTGCACCTGCCGAGGCTGCCGCTCCCCCCATCAGCTCCCTGCCTTCACTGGGTTGTTCTGGGCTTCCCCCAAAGTTGCCAGCAAAACCTAACCTCAAGTCACAGGACACTTCCTCAGCTGGAGATGGCAGAGCCCAGCCAAGGAACTCGAACTGAATGGGTATTTCAGGTACGCAGGCTGTCTAAGCCTAGCCCCTTGCTCACCCCAGACTTGGGCCAGTAAAGGAAGTCTGGACTTGTGGGTGAGAAGGTTTAGGGGTAGAAGGGAACTCAGGAGGCTCCAGGGAAGACAGCCAGGTTGGAAGGATTAAGGGGCCTGCCATGGCTTCCCCCTCAGTCCTTTTACAGTCCTAGGCCAGCCACTCCTCTTTTCTTCTTTGGACCTCAGTTTCCTCTTCTGTGAAATGGGAAGAGGAAATAGTGCCTCTTGGGGATGAGGGTCCCATGGAAGCGCCAGAGCTGTCTCCAGGAAAACTGCATGTCTGGCCACAGGGTCTTTACAGGACTGAACTAGTGTAGAGCCACATCTGCCTGGACGCTAGCAGGGTTTGGGTAGGCACAGAGCTCTGGGCTTCTGCCTGAGAAAGGCGGGTCTGTACTCAGAGTGAAAGTGGACCTGCCCAATGGTGGTTAGTCCAAGAAGGAACTACTTCCTGCAATTAGACAGATCCTCCACGTTGCAGCTTAGGGCTGGAATTTATTTATTCAGTGACTTGGGGCTTTTGTCAGATACTGTGAGCATGCGCCAGCTAAAGAGTTTGCAAGAGACAGACACCAGTGTACACATATCTCTGACATATCAACAGAGCTACCTCACACACACCTTCTGTTTGACTGCGTGTGAGATGCGGCTCCTGCCACTAACAGGACAGGCATGGTCCACATGCTGCACTCTGACAACTTGAATTAAAGCAGAATGCCCCAAAAGTTGACACCAGGGCTTCACTGGGATATGCAAAGCCGACAGCCTCATTTATACCTTCAGATGTCACCACACAGGGACAAATTGACACCGTTGGGTTTCAGTCTGCATCCTCACTGCTTCGCGCCTGCACCAGAGAGACTGTTAGCCACACAATGAGAAAGGCACACCCAGCGGGAATGACAGACAGCTTCAGGAGCCCACCTACAATACAGGCTCATGGGTGTTACTCTCCAGATGACCAGGATACAGAAACATGTACTCATTGGTGAGCTGCAAATGATTTAACATTGACTATGGAATTTTCAGGAGTTTAAAAAACGTTAATATGCTTATAATGAAAAGAAGTCTTGGCCCGGGACCTCCCCTGCCAGTTCTGCCCCACATACCATCAGGGGTTAGGGGTTGGGAAAAAAACACACACACGCACACACACAACAAACCTTGGACTAGCAAGATTGCTCAGTGAGTAAAGTTGCTTGCCGCTAAGCCTGTCAAACTGGGTTCAGGATGCGTGGTGAGCTGGGCATGGTGGCGCACACCTTTAACCCCAGCACTCAGGAGGCAGAGGCAGGTGGATGGATGAGTTGGAGGCCAACCTGGTCTACAGAGTTCCCGGACAGCAAGGACAAACCCTGTTTCAAAAAATGAGAAAACAACAACAAAAACAGAACAAAGCCTGGTAAGAGGAGACACTGACTCCAGTGGGCCATCCTCTGACCTCCACATGTAGGCTCTGACGTGTGTGCGCGCGCGCGCGAGCACACACGTACAATAAATAAATGTAAAAGAAAACCTCGTTCAGGAACATGTTGGTAGCTTAAGATTTACCATTGCAGGAGTATTTGCACCACAGAAACTAGCAAATGCTATGAGTCAGGGTTTTCTCCTTGGGAACTGGCTATCGGTATTCACCACCTTGTGACTCCACTTACCCATGTTGGTACTCCATGATTGTATATATTAGCAGATTTATGCCTTGATATAATATGTGAAGCTCCAAGCCCAGTGTTCATTCCAGCCCAGATTTTTTTTTCTTTTTTCCCTGAGACAGGGTTTCTCTGTATAGCCCTGGCTGTCCTGGATCTCACTCTGTAGACCAGGCTGGCCTTGAACTCACAGAGATCCGCCTGCCTCTGCCTCTTGAGTGCTGGGATTAAAGACATGTGCCACCACTGCCTGGCTCAGCCCAGCTCTTCACAAAGTTTCTTGTTTTCCTCTTCTGTGAAATGGGTTAATAATTCTGTAAAAGTGGAATAGTAAATAGGACCCACTTCCCAGGGGCCTTCTGGGAGGTGGGTGGGTGGTTTGTTTTTGAGACAGGGTCTCATATATATAGATAAGGCCTGCCTCAAACTGAGAATGTAACTGAGAATGACCTTGAATTTGAAGGCTCTTCCTGCCTCTACCTCCCAAGAGCTGAGATTCCAATTGTGAACTACCACCCTGGTGTTACACGGTGCTGAGAACCATGTCTAAGCTTTGTGCATGAGAAGTGAGCACTCCTCTGACTGAACTGCCTTCCCATCTCCTCATTGTGAGAAGTCAGTGCAGGTCAGGGACTTAGACGTGTTCCAGCACATAGTAAACCTTTTGTTAACATTAAGTAAGCATGGAGTTGTGTGCCTACAACTTCACATGCACACGAGTTCATATACACACCGGTCTGTGAGTCGTTCTGGAAACACTGAACCTCAGTGCTAAGGGAGGCTAAGGACTAACAGAGGGCAGCTCATAGGATGTGGTCCAGGTCCTGGCAAGGGGAGGCTGGGAGCTGGAACCAGCCAAGGGACATACAGGACATAGTTAGTTCGTGTTTCTCAGGGAATTAATCTCAAGATAGCCAGGGCTGGCTTCTAGACACTAAACTTGCTCTTAGCCGGAAAGCTGAGAGGCGACAGGGCTGCCTTCTAGGATGCAGGTGCCAGGAAGGGGGAGGCTAAGATGGGCTGAAGGTGTGCTTAGGACCTGGAGACAGAGTTTCAGCGGTAAGCTTCCTTCTTTCTTTCCTCCTTGTGCTTTCTACTTCGTTAAAAATACCTATTTATTTTTTCTCTATGTGCATGGGAATTTTGCCCGTATGTCCATATGTCTGGGGACCCCATGCCTGCAGTGCCCCTGGAGACCAGAAGAGGGCAGCGGGTTGTGAGCCTCCCTGTGGGTGCTGGGAACTGAGTCCTCTTAAAGAGCAGCAAGTGCTCAAACCACTGAGCCACCTCTCTAGCCCCGTCTCATTCATTCTTGCGTTTATTCACTCAGAGAGCAACCGGCTCTCGTGCCAAAGTCTAAGGTCTTAGAGATGAAAGCAATGCTCATTACTCAAGAGGAGTGAAATTATTTGTCCATAGAAAGACTCAGGTGAGGGCTGACAGCACTCTAGAAGCTGAGGCGGGAGGATCACAAGTTCAAGGCCAGCCTGGGCTAGGGAGACCATGTTTCCAAACAAATCCCAAAGCCTTGAAGGTACATGTTCATAGGCACTATCTTTGTAGTGGTTCCACTTTGAAATGACCCAAAAGTTCCGTCCACTGTATGGATTCTTACTATATACCAGGAATTCTTCCAAGTATTTTATACTATTAGATAAACAGGTATGTATGATGGAAAACTACTCAGTAGAAAAAAAGGAACTGTTGACCCTGTTGATCCGAGGTAATAGAGGTGGATCTCAGAAACAGTAAGCTAAGAAAGCAAAAGAGATGCTTATGCCACACTTTTTGGTTTTTCGAGACAGGGTTTCTCTGTGTAGCTTTGGAGCCTGTCCTGGAACTCACTCTGTAGCCCAGGCTGGCCTCGAACTCACAGAGATCCGCCTGGCTCTGCTCCCAAGTGCTGGGATTAAAGGTGTACGCCACCACTGCCCGGCGCCACACTTTTTTTTAAATATAAAAGGCTTCAGTTGGCCAGGCATGGTGGCCCAAGCCTTTGGTCTCAGCGTTTGTGAGTTTGATGCAGGAGAAGCCAGATTGAGCTACATATTGAGACCCTGTTAAAAAACATCCTTAAGAATACAAAGTCTAGGCCGGGCGTTGGTGGTGCACGCCTTTAATCCCAGCACTCGGGAGGCAGAGGCAGGCGGATCTCTGTGAGTTCGAGGCCAGCCTGGGCTACCAAGTGAGCTCCAGGAAAGGTGCAAAGCTACACAGAGAAACCCTGTCTCGAAAAACCAAAAAAAAAAAAAAAAAAAAAGAATACAAAGTCTAGCCAGGCGGGGGTGGCGCACGCCTTTAATCCCAGCACTCAGGAGGCAGAGCCAGGCGGATCTCTGTGAGTTCCAGGCCAGCCTGGTCTATAAAGCAATCCAGAAAAGGCGCAAAGCTATACAGAGGAACCCTGTCTCGAAAAACCAACAACAACAACAAAAAAAAAAAAGTCTAGAGCTGGGCATGGTGACCCACACCTTTAATCTCAGCATTTAGGAGAGAAAGCAGAGGCAGGTGCTCTGTGAGTTCAAGACCAGTGTAGTCTACATTGCAAGTTCCAGAACAGCCAGGCTGTATGGAGAGACCTGGTCTCAAAACAAACAAAAAGCAAAAAACCCCACAAAAACAAAGTCAAGGGTGGGGGATAAGTCAGTTAGTAAAGTGTTTGGTGTACAACCACAAGGACCCGAGTTCAAGCCCCAGCACTCATGCAAAAAGTCAGACATGGTGGCACATGCTTGGAACCACCACAATGGGGAATTAGACGGGTGGATTCCCTAGAGCTCACGGGCCAGCCAGCCTAGCCCAACTGTCGAGCCCATGGTCCTGTTGAGAGAGACTGTCTCAACAAAACAAAGTGAATGGTACCTGAGAGAAAGCACTCAAGATTGACCTCTGGTCTCTACCACAAGCACATGCCTATCACATGTATGGCAGGCACATGCACATAAACACACACACACACACACACACACACACACACACACACACACATGCATCATTTGCAGCGATGGGAGAAGAATGTTGGTTGTGTGACATTGGTGGTGACAAAGGTATGTAATACAAAGAACCCGAGGAAGTGTCTGGAGTGGCATTCGTGTTCTTGGTGGTGATGGCATCATGGGATCACACATGTGTCAAAACTCACAGGCAGACTAGAGGGACAGGCAATGTGTAAAGGCATTTATTCCCAAGTCTGGTGTCCTGAGTTTGGGACCCACATGGTGGCAGGAGAGAGCCTGCTCCAGCAAGTACCCTCTGTCCTCCACAGTGCGCCTTGGCAAGGCACCTGGCCTGCCTTCCCCCAACAAGATAAACCATGAAAAAATATATTCTTAAAATACCAACTCAGGAGTCGGGTGATGCCTTTAATCCCAGCACTCAGGAGGCAGAGGCAGGCAGGTCTCTGAGTTCGAGGCCAGCCTGGTCTACAGAGTGATTCCCAGGACAGCCAGGACTACACAGAGAAACCCTTCTTGAAAAACGTTTGCTTTATTTGTTTAAATAAAAAACACCGATTCAGGGGAGCTGGAGAGATGGCTCAGTGGTTAAGAATGAATACTGATCTTCAGAGGACCAGAGTTCAGTTTCTAGCACCCACATTGGGCAGCTCACAGCTACCCGTGGCTCTGACTCTAGGGGACATGACATCCCTCATTCACATGCACATAGCACCTAGAGGCACATGAGCAAAACATACACATAATTTAAAACATACATATGGGGCTGGAGAGATGACCCAGGGGTTAAGAGCACTGACTGCTCTGACAGAGAACCCGAGTTTAGTTCTAAGAACCCATGTGATAGCTCCCAACTATCTGTAACTCCAGTTCTGGTGCTGGGGAGGTTGTCCAATGTCCTCTTCTGACCTCCACAGGTACCAGGCGCACATGTGGTGCACATACATGCATGTAGACAAAAATGTACATTTAAAATAAAATGTTTAAGTTATGCATAGGAATACACATAATTAAACTTTTTTTGTTTTGTTTTGTTTTATTTTTTTGAGACAGGGTTTCTCTGTGTAGCCTTGGCTGTCCTGGAACTTGCTCTGTAGACCAGGCTGGCCTCGAACTCAGAGATCTGCCTGCCTCCGCCTCCCAAGTGCTGTTTTTAAAGGCATGTGCCACTATTGCCTGGTTCAATGAAACATTTTTAAATAATAATTTAAAAAAGCTCAAATAACTGATTTCAGGCTTGGGGAGACGGATCAGCAGATAAAGTGTTTGCTGTACCAGTTTGAAGACTAGACTTCAATTCCCAGCACCCATCCGATGACCACCTGTTCCCTCAGCATGTGCTGGAGACAGAGACAAGGGATCCCAGAGTGAGCTGATTAGCTGGGACTAGCCAGATGGACAAGCTCTGGGATCCCTTGAGAGACCTTGTTCCGTATAGAAGGTGGAGAGTGCTGGAGAAAGACAGATGTCAACCGCTGGTCTCCACACACAGGCATCCACACACACGTGCACACATGCTCAGACACACACAAACATACGTGCGCACACCACACTGAGATATAGATGCAGAAAAGAAGAAAAAACTCATACAGTTGATGCCTTCATAAAGCTGATCTAAAAGCCTGAAAATGCCGGGCGCAGTTGCATGAGCATGTATAATCCCAGCCGCTTTGGGAGGTTGAGGTGGGAAGACCCCAGGAGTTCCAAGCCAGCCTAGGCAACATAGTGAGACACCCCCCCCCCCCCCACACACACACACACACACACACACACACACACACACGGAACAAAATAAACACAAAGCTCGTGGTCCTCGTCCTTGTAAGCTCACAGTAAGTGAGGGAACGCGATGTGGAGAGAGGAAAGGAGGTATGGAAGCTTCTGGTACAACAGTAAGCCAGGCAGTGCCATTCCGAGGCAGACACAAGCCAGGGGCGTGCTGGGCAGAAAGTGAAGCAGAGGGAAGGACTAGGGCTTGGTGAGGGGAGGTGGTGGGAGGCACAGCTAGCCAACCGGTCTGGGGGCCAGAACCTTTCCCTTCTCTCTTCTTCTGTGTGCCCATGCCTGCCCTTGGACCACACATCTGTCTGTTCTCCCCAGAGCCCACAGCAGTCAGAGAGAGGCCTGGGGCGTCACCTGTACCTCAGTGCTCTTCTTGTGACTTCCCACAGGAAGGGGCCCTCGACCTTCTGAAGAAGCTGAACAACTGCCAGATGTCCATCCAGCTGCTGCAGGTGTGGGGGGCTCTTGGGGTAGGGCCTCTGCGGGAGGGAAAGACCCTGAGGAGGTTTCGGAGGGGGCTCTTAGGGGTGAGATGCAGACGTGGAGTTGGGACATGGGGAATATCTCTTGAGGGCAGGTTCTTCCCCAGGCTCAGGGGTCACAGTCCTTGGGTTTAGGGAGTAGGGGGTTTCCTTGAATCTCTATCCAAAGCTGTGGGATCCAAGTGGCCCATGACCCAGGGAGAGGATGATGTCCCTTGCTTTCAAGTCCTCCTTAGATTTTCCACATACCCCCAAACTTTACCAGAGACTTCTGGCCCTAAAAGACAAGTGCAGATCTGAGATATGGTAGTTTTCTCAGTGTCTAGCCGACTGAGAATGGTACAAGGCCCTAATTACAGCCAACACCTACCCCCCAGCTCTCCACCAAAGTTACCTGTCAGTACAGGCTTGGGTCTCAGGCAGGGTACCTGGTCAGGGCCTAGTTCTAGGAGAGATGACCCAGGGTCAGGGCCAGGAACCTGGAGAGGTCTAGGTTGAAGGGAAGTGATGGTTGAGCTGGTGCTGCTCCCTTCAGTAAGAGTGACCAGTCCTGTGGGTCAGCTCCCTTAATCCCTTCCTCACAGACCACCAGGATTGGTGTCGCCGTCAACGGAGTTCGAAAGCACTGCTCAGACAAGGAGGTGGTGTCCTTGGCCAAAGTCCTCATTAAAAACTGGAAGCGGCTGCTGGGTGAGAGGGGGCGAGACTGGTGGATGATGGGGCCTCCTCCCCGCACAGGGGAGAGGGTGCTCGGCTAGTGTCACTGAGTTATTTAATTAACAGCACGCGGCCCCTGAATCATGGAGTTCACGGTGTTGTGTGCGCAAGTGTAAGATCTGTATGTAGCATCTAACCTTTCTTGTATGTGTCTATATATTTCTGTTTGTGTGCATGTTTGTGCACATTGCCTGACTCTGCAAAAATGGGTGTACTTCTATGTTCACGTTCCCATGTGAGGTGTACATATTATATATGCATCTGTGTGTGTGTGTGTGTGTGTGTTTGTGCATGTGTGCACGTGCATCCACGTGTGTGTGTGTGTGTGTGTGTGTGTGTGTGTGTGTGTAATGGGCATGCATGCAGCTGTCCCCCGGTCCTGGCGCTTTATTCCCCAGTGCCCAAAGTCCTGCAGGGCCGTCCTGAGAAGGTGCTTCGTGGAGAGACAATGCCACTCTTTCATCTTCAGACTCTCCCAGAGCTGCCAAAGGAGAAAGAGACAAAGCAAAGAAGAAAGAGAAAGGCCTCGGCTGCTCAGACTGGAAACCAGAAGCGGGTCTTTCTCCGCCCAGGAAGAAAGACGGGGGAGAGCCCAAACCCAGGTACTTCTTTCCTGGGCTGCCATGTCCTCTACCAGCAGCTGTTTAGAGACTTTCTGGAAGGCATCAGCCCTCAGAGGTGGATGTCAGTGTCTTCTCCAGTGCTCATCCTGGGGTCTTTGGCTCAATCTGGCTGGTTCACGTGGCACTGGCTTCCCCTAGAAATATGAAGGGGTGGGGAGAATGCCAGCCATGTAGCCCTGGCATTGCTCACCCTTGAGATACTCACAGGGGCCAGGCACAGTGGCACATGACTGTAAACACAGCACTCAGGAGCAGGAGGAAAAGAACGCCATCTTCCTCAGTCCCTGTAACCGGGAGTCCCCCAACTTCTTGGGGTTTATGTTTGGCCACCTGGTAGTTAGTAGGTTGGTGGTAGGTATTGTCACACTGCAGACACACACCTTCAGAATCTTTCAAATGCCTCAATGCACAGACTTAAAAAACTGTGTGTGTGTGTGTGTGTGTGTGTGTGTGTGTGTGTGCGCGCACATGTGACAGTCAGGGGATAACTTGTAGGAGTCTATTCTGCCCTTCTCCCACGTGGATTTTTGGTGCCAAACTCTGGTCTTCAGGCTTGGCATCTCCCCCTCCTTCCCTTTTTCTCTCCCCTCCCCCTTTTCCATCTCTCATCTCCTCTCTCCTCCCTGCCTCCTGGAACCCAGGGCCTCCCCATGCTAGACAAGCACTCTACCACTGAAGTACAGCCCAGTCCTCACACACACCGCTCTTCCATAACTTCATGGAGGGCTGTTGCATAATACATATAATAAGAAAGTAAGTGACGCAGCGTACTAGGAAATGTGAGCTGTGGAATTAGGAGAATTAGATTAAGATGAGAGTGAAACTATAGTTTACAAACAAGAATTTTATAAAAACAGTGGAAGGAAACAGTGCATTAGAAATCAGAAGTTTCTCACTGTGTTTAGAAGAGTGAAAATAGTTTTTGTTTTTGTTTTTTGGTTTCTAGAGACAGGGTTTCTCTGTGTAGTTTTGGTGCCTGTCCTGGAACTCACTCTGTAGCTCAGGTGGGCCTCGAACTCGCAGAGATCCGCCTGCCTCTGCCTCCCGAGTGCTGGGATCAAAGGCTGCGCCACCACCACCCGACTGAATGTAGCATTTCTGTAGACATTTGTTTTCTCCCTTGTCCTGCTGTCAGGTGGGGGTGGGCACTTCTGGCCAGACCTCCCTTTCCCTGGCTGCTGTGGCCCAGGGAGGCTCCCTCATCCTCTGCCCATCAGGCCTTGCTTCAGGGGTCCCTCTCACAGGAGAGCAGTGCTGCTGTCAGACCACACAACAGCATCATCTCCAGTTTTGTGTCTTCCAGGAGAGACTCTGCAGACTCCAGGTCGTCCTCCACCTCCTCTCCAAAAAGGCCGTCTATGGAAAGGTAAAGGAAGCCTCTGACTTCTCCTTGGCTAAGGGCCTTGTGCATGGGGATGGGAGTGAGGGGGTGGAGCTCTGCTCAGCAGGGGAAGCCTGAAGCAGGAGAAAGGAGGAAACCCCATACACTATGTTACCTGTACTGAGTACCATCCCCAAGGTCAAGTTGAGCTCAGTGAGGACAGCCAGGGCTCTACAGAGAAACCCTGTCTTGAAAAACAAACAAACCCAAACCAGTATTTTGGAGACAGGAGGATTACTGTAAACTCAAGGCCTGCCTAGGCTGTATAGTAAGAGGTAGGGGAGCTGGTTATGCAGGTATTGGGGTCATACCTAGCCAAGGGTCCTAGGTGTGTGAAGGCAACCTGAGAGAGCCAAGGAACAGTGACAGAGTCTGCAGGAGCAGACTGGGGGAGGCAATGCATGGGTGAGTCCAGTCCCACACGGCTCCTTTAGAAACTGGGGCCACTGGCTTGGGAATGGCATCACAGGAGTTATCAGGCCTTTGCTGGTGGCTGCATCAGAGAGGATTGTAGAATTAAAAACAGTTCAGGTCTTCTGAGCTGGGTGGGATGACAACGCACTTGAGAGGCAGAGGCAGGGGGATCACCAGTTTGAGGCCTAGATCTGGAAATGTTGGATTCAAGCTGACTTAAGACATTCTGGCAGAGCAAATGAATCAACGGAGTAAGGAAGCTTGGGCTGGACATAAAAAGTTGAGTCATTAGTATGTAGCTGAATGTTAAGCTAGAAACCTGAGTGAGGGTACCAAAGAGTTTGTGGGTGAAGGAATGAGTACAGATTGGGGTCCAGAAGAAGGGAAGGTCAAAGGTCAGAGCAGCCAAAGAAACATACCCGAGGGAGAGCCAGGCAGGCTGGTAAGTTGCCTAGTGGTGAACAGAGAGAAATGGGGCAGATCTAGGAGCCATACTGAATCCCCGGCTGGCCTGCCTGGACACTAAGGGTATTTGGCTTATAGGAGAATGTCTTGGATGATGCACTATTTTGAAGCCTCGTTTCAGTAACAGTAAGATTGCCCTTGGAAAGAGCAGGAGAACAAAAATGTGGTCATTGAGAGCTTTATGAAGATTTACCCAGCCTGGAAGGTTGACCCAGATTCAGCGTGGTGGGAAGTAGCAGCCGAGTAGAGGCTCCCGAAGTGTGCCTGAGACTGTATCAGCCTGCCTCTGAAGAAAAGAACTCTGCAATCAATTAGTAATGTCTGCAGAGGGCAAGGTCTAGGAAACAAGCTCCAACATCATCCTGTTCTCCACTGGTTCTCCCTAGGAGGCTCCATGGGGAATAGTCTGTGGGTGAGGGGTGGAGGTGGGGAGACACTGCTGGTATTTAATTGGAAGAGATGCTAAATGTCATGGGACATGAGGCTAGCTCTGAGGGAAGGATTTCTACCTCCAGAACTCCTCTCCCAACTGCCTCCTGGCTCCTCCATTGTGCTTTCTTTTTCATCTGAAAGCCAACCAAGCAGAATGTATCATCTTTCTGGTAGCTGTGCCATTCCCTGTTGGTTAAGAATCAGTATAGGTGATCAAAAGGCAGACGCAGGTCTTAATCCATCTTATCTTCTATTTGGACTCTTGTACTTTCTACCTCTTCATTTTTGATTTCTCTCTTTCCCTCCTCATCTCTGTTAGATTATTTAAGGCAGCTGTAGAGAGACGGAAGGCAGAGAGGAAGGGAGGCTTGGTCTGACCCTAGGTGGACCTTGTTAATTCATGGCCAGGGGGAATCTTTGTTCCCACATGTGCGAGTAGCCAAAATGCCTACCTTAGAAGGTGGGATGCAGCCCCTTATGACTCCCATGGTCCGCAAGGGAAGTGTAGTCTTTCATCAGGAAACTATCAATCTTGCTGCTGAAAGGCCGGCTTTCAGCAGGTCAGAGAAACTGGAGAGATGTGGACTAGGCTAACTACTAGAAAGGCAGACAGACACATGGGGACTTTTTCTGAGGGCCAAAGCTTAATTCTTCATTTTACTTTTCTTTCTGCTGCTTGTTCTACACTATTCTTTCTCTGTTCTGTTCTTCTGCCCTGATGTTTTCCTCCGTCTTCCCAGATGTTCTTCTTCTGTATCTTCCCCGACATTATCTTTTCTTCTACATCTCTTATTTTATCCTTTTATACATCCCAAGACAAAAATTTCTACGCAAGAAAAGATTACTTCATAACCATAAGTTACATGTTTTCCAAAAACAAATTAAAATATTTACATAGGAAGAAATCACATGAAGATCACGTTACATGTTTTCCTTAGAAGCCCACAAGTAGTTAAACATTTTCTTTGTATTCATTTTCCCACCATAACATCTTTGCCTCAAAGCAATGATTCTTTTATTACTGATTCACAAAGTTTTAAGCAAGCTAAGTATATTTTAGTCAGTTCCCTTTGTACTGGCAGCTGCTGTTTGTGGCTTCAGGGTAGCAGATTCCTATCCTATAAAAAACTTTCAAGTATTTATTTTGTATACAGCATGTATGACCAGAAGAGGGCACCAGATCTCATTACAGGTGGTTGTGAGCCACCATGTGGTTGCTGGGAATTGAACTCAGGACCTCTGGAAGAGCAGTCAGTGCTCTTAACCTCTGAGCCATCTCTCCAGCCCACAAGTTTGGTTTTTTAAGGTGCATACTGGGACCTGTGATTAATTCTGTAAGTTACATGACCAAGAACTCAGGCCTGACCTTGGGTGTAGGGACATAATTGTTTTCTTTAATCATCCGCCTGTTTTTCCACAGGCAGCATTCACGGGTCTATAATGCATGAAACTTCCTTGTTCTTATTTTTCATCTTTGGTAAATCGCATATCTAACAAAGGGAAGGTGACTGTTAGCCTATTTTTGCCTTTTTTTTTTTTTTTTAATTTCTTACTGGAGAATTGGCAGAATAACCTAACTTTTTCCCAGTCATCTTTACTGTCTTAATCACCTGTATCTTTTAGGCTAACTCAGAAAGTTCAGTTATATCACAGATCTAACCAGTCATCATGGCTCTCATAAGAATCCTCTTCATTATGATCTGCAAGTAAACTGCCCAGTGAGGAGTGGGGTTTCCCAGGAAACAGTCACACTGTACTAGATACAGTGGGATCCCTTCACATAGTAATCACACCATGCCAAATACAGCGGGAACACAGCAGGCAGCAGCAAGCAGGAAGAAGCGCGGCAGGAGCGAGGGGCATTCTGGGAACAATCCTTCCGGGACTTTGCCTCTCCAGGATGGACCCAGAGTAGCCTTGCTGTCCTCTGGACTGTATCCGTGAGCTCCGTTGCTGGCTGCAGCTCCTCCGACATGGCTGCCATCACAATCTCTCCCTCCCTTTCCCTTTCTTCTCCTCTCCTCTCCTTTTCCTACCTCCTCGTTTCTTTTCACAAGATCTCTGTTGAGGCTGACCTCAAACTCAAAATCCTCCTGCCTCAGCTTCCCACATGCTGGGATTACAGGTCTATGTTGTCATGGCCAGCTCTGTTTAATCTCATTCATTCATTCATGCATCTGTTCATTTGTTCAGCAAGCCCAGCTGCTGAGCATGCCTTTGCAAACCTACCGTCCCCTAGGCATCAAGGACATAGTCACACCCTTGGTGACTAGTGCAGAGTATAGCCAACTCTACTACCTGCCTGCCTGAAGGGGCAACACTACCCAGCCCTAACCGAGGGTTCCCTTATGAAAATGCACATCCAGTGTGTCTTTAAGGGTTTGTTGTTGTTTGTGAGACAGGGTCTCACTGTGTAACTGGGGTTAAGGGTGTGTTTCACCAGGATCTCACTGTGTGAGGATCCTGGCTGACCTTAAACTCCTGGGCTCAAGCAGTCTTATTGCCTTAGCTTTCCAAATAACTGAGTGTACAGACATGTGCCACCATGCTTGGCTGTCACTCTTCAGTTTTTTCTTTGTATGTGTGAGCATGCATTTGTGTGTGTGTGTGTGTGTGTGTGTGTGTGATTATGAATGTGTACATGATGTGTGGGTGTGTGTCATGGGGTCAGAGGACAACTTTGTGGAGCTGGTTCTCAATTTCTATCCTTATATAGATTCTGAGGACCAAATCCAGGGCATCAGGCTTTTGTGGCCATCTCTCTGGCCCTGATCTTCCAGTACTAAAATTATTTTTATTTGATTGATTGGTTGTGTACATGTGTGTGGACATACACATGGGTCAAAGGACAGCTCGTAGGAGTTGCTTCTCTCCTTCCACTGTGTGGGTTCCGGGATGGAACTCAGGTTGTCAGGTCTGACGGCAAACAACCGTCTCACCAACCCACAATCCTCCAGTTTTATGCGTTGTTTTTGTTGTTAAATTTGTGTGTATATGTGTCTACTTGCACGAGTTTATATATGTGCACCATACATGTGCAGAAGGTCAAGGCGGGCCGGGAAAGGGCATTGGATCTGGACCTGGAGTCCCAGGTGGTCGTGAGCCACGCTGGGACGGTAACAGATCCCCTGCAAGGAGAGTCAGCTCTCTCGATTGCTGAGCCGTCTCTCCCAGTCTTCCAGTTTTTAAGGAAAGCTAGACATTCATAGTCTTCAGAGGAAATTTCCAATTGTAAATATTGGCCACACGTGCAGATTTTTTTCTGGGACACAACAGGACAAGGTACAGAGGTCACACACCAAAATGCTAGCTTGGATTCCTTGGACCCACAGCTTGGGTTCAGTGGAGTGGCTGTCCCGTGCAGTGGGAACACAGGAAGAGTGTCAAGGCATGCCTCACATAGGAAGGAGAATTTGAGCTGGGAGTTGGCCTGCTAACTCAGAGGACAATGTCAGGAGTGCCCTGGGAAAGCGGTGCAAAAGTGTGACATAAGGAATGAACAGGTGTTCTGGGGACTATGCTGTCACACACACACACACACACACACACACATACACACACACACACACAGAGGAAGGGCTCCATTGTAACAGAGAAGAAGGTTGCATTCAGATCTGGACTTTGGCCAGGCAGCTTCCTCACACTTGCAGTAACTAAATTGCCCTCAAGGCGGCAAGCAAGAGCAGCAAACAGGGTCCCCAGGTGCCTCTGCCAGGCACTGGGCAGGATTTTCTGAGAGCTGGCTCTAGTGCTCAGACTGGGGGTGAGGCTGACAGACCTGGGAGCAGAAGGAAGGTGAAGCAGCTGAGCATGGTGGTGCACACCCTTAATCCCAGCACTCGGGAGCCAGAGGCAGGTGGATCTCTGTGAGTTCAAGGCCAGCCTGGTCTACAGAGTGAGTCCCAGGACAGTCAGGGCTATACAGAGAAACCCTGTCTCGAAAAAATAAAACAAAACAAATAAATCAACAAAAAAGGAAAGTGCAGATACAATGCATCTAACCCCTGAGTCTCACTAATGATGCCCTTTCTGGAGTTTGGCAGTTCTTAATGATCTGAACATGACTGCCTAAAACAGCCCAAACACAAAATCTAGGCAGCCAGCTCCTAGCCAAGCTGGAAGGTACAGAGCCAGGGTCCAGGAAGGCAGGGGAGATGCTCCACCTTGCATGGTAAGGAGACTTTGGAAAACTCTCGCTTCTAGACACAGTGAAATATGTTGGCGGAACTGGAGAGGTGGACAGCCCTGTCCCATGTAACTCAACCACTTGGAAGTTGGATGGATGACTTCAGACAACTCAGTTTCACTCTGTGAGACTTGCTCTATTGATCTATAGAGTGGAAGTAATTGTGACTCCCTAAGGTCATTGTGAGGATCAGATGGTGAGATGGCAGGCCTGCCGTTGTTCCCAGCCCACCCCCACACTCTGCAAATGTGGAACAGTCACATTCATGTGCAGTATGAGTAACCGGATACTTTTTTGCTAGAATTTTCTTAGATCCTTTTAGTCATTACAACACACCCATAAGATGGGTGCCACTGTTATTCCTATTTTGCATGTGAGAAAACATATTTGGGGTAAAAGAACCCACCCGAGGGCGTAGAGCTACAAAGTAGGTGCACCAGGCTTTGGAATTACCTCTGAAGCCTAGATATGCAGTGTGTATGCGCGCGTGCTCGTGTGTGTGTGTGTGTGTGTGTGTGTGTGTGTGTGTGTGTGTGTGCGCGCGCGCGCGTGCTCGTGCATGCACATACACATGGAAAACTTTGGGGAATTGGTTCTCTCTTTCTACCATGTGGGTTTCAAGACTTGAAATCAAGTCATCAGGCTTGGTAGCAGCTGTCTTTATCTGCTAGACCATCAAAGCCTGGGTTCTTTTTTTTTTTTTTTTTTAAGATTTATTTATTTATTATGTATACAGTGTTCTGCCTGCATCCAGAAGAGGACATCAGATCTCATTACAGATGGTTGTGAGCCACCATGTGGTTGCCGGGAATTGAACTCAGGACCTCTGGAAGAGCAGCCAGTGCTCTTAACCTCTGAGCCATCTCTCTAGTCCAAAGCCTAGATTCTTTAGGGATTGGGGTATGAGACTGGTCCTCATTATGTAGCCCAGGCTGGAACTCATAATCCTCTTGTCTCTGCCTCCTGAGTACTGGAATCCCAGGGATGTGCTACCACGCCCAGCTTTGGAGCTTGGTCTCAAACTCAGTGCAGGCATTCCAAACACGACAGCTGTCACTACTGTCTGCTCCAACGCCCTGTGCTATGGAGTTCCTTTACATCAGTGGTTTCAACCTTCCTAACGCTGCGACCCTTTAATACAGTTCCTTATGTTATAGTGACCCCCCCCACCATAAAATTATTTTCATTGCTACTTTATAACTATAATTTTGCTACTGTTGTGAATTATAATGTAAATATTGGATATGCAGGATGTCTGATATGTGACCTCCAAAGGGGTCACAACCCACAGGTTGGGAATATGCTCTATATGCTCTGTATGTTGTCTATGTTCCTTGGTGAGCCTTGGACTTTATGTGTGCCGGGCCACGCATATCAGTAAGGACTTCTTTCCGCTGAGGAGATGGGAGAGTGAGTCCTCCTATAAACCCAAGGAGTAGGACTACTGCCTTCCAAAAAGGATACGCCTCCCTCCGGATGAGCTCCATCTGCACTCCCTGGTCCTTCATCCCTTTATGATCAACTCCTTCTGTCCGTCATGCATTCAGCAGAGGATATCGAGCACTTGCTGAGTGTGGAGTTAGAGGAGTGACTGAGCCCCATGGTCTCTGTGTGGACTGTCATTTGAGGATGGAAGCAGACAATGTTTATAAACACGTGAGCCAGTTAATTATAGACGTGGGTAAGTGCTATGCGGTAAGAAAGCAGGGTAGAGACAGTCTGTCTTGCCTAAGGTGATGGGGAACATCTCCCTGAGGGTATGACCTTTGGGCTGAGACCTGACTGACAGGTAGGATGGACTTTGTATTTTTAACTCTGGGAAACGCCAGCTACTCAGTCAGTCCTACTCTCAGACAAAACTCTTTAGGCCTACTGGGGTGTGGAGGTGCATGCCTTTGATCCCAGCCCTAGGGAGGCAGAGGCAGGCAGATCTCTGAATTTGGGGCCAGTCTGGTCTACAGAGTAAATTCCAGGACAGTGAGGGCTACACAGAGAAACCCTGTCTCCAAACACCAAAATAAAAAAAGGCAAGAAAGACCGGGAGATAGCTCAGCAAACATACACGCGGTCTAAAGCACTCGTGAGAAGCTGGACGCGGCGGAGCATGTGCATGCTTGTGTTCCCAGTCCTGGAGAGACAGAGACAGCTCCCTGGCTGGCCAGCCTAGCCTAAAAGTAGTGAGCAAGGTCACAGCAAGAGAGTCTATCTCAGAAAATAAGGTGCGTGACTCCGGAGAACACCTGAGGTTGACTTCCGGCTTCCACACACATGGACACACACATTCACACAAATACCAAACACAAAAATCAGCCAGTTGTTGCCTTTAATCCCAGCACTCGGGAGGCAGAGGCAGGCGGATCTCCGTGAGTTCGAGGCCAGCCTGGGCTACCAAGTGAGTTCCAGGAAAGGCGCAAAACTACACAGAGAAACCCTGTCTCGAAAAACCAAAAAAAATAGGATGACATTCAAATTCAGCCAGTTGGGGCTGTAGTTACTAGCATGCTTACCTAGCATACTCAAAGCCTGGGTTCAGTGCCTGGCACCTCATAAACGAGGTGGTGATAGACACCTATAACCTTAGCAGTTGGGAGTGGAGGCAGGAGGATCAGAAGTTCATTGTTATCCTCAGCTACTTGGTAAGTTTGAGGCCAGCCCGGACTATGAGATTTTTATTGTTTTCATCTGGTCTCTGCAGTAAATGGGATCACTGTAGAGAATATACCAGAGACAGGGAAAGTGTTGGCACACAGCCCTGAGCTGTGGTCTTGGTGAGTCATTCCAGGTACAGCTCAGTGAAGGGATCTGCCAAGTTTGTTTCTTTGTTTGTAAATAGGGTGGTGAGGGTGTCAGCCACCAGGGACTCCTATAAGGATGAAACTCGAAAATGTTCGAGAAGTGCCTGGCACAACTCTGGTCCTTGTTGAGTCAGGCCTCTTAGATGGTGGTAGAGAGGCATTACCCAGTAGACTGTGAGCTCCTGGAAAGAGGGAGGCAGTCCCCCTTGGCTGCTTGTTCTTAGCAGTTTCTGGAGAGTAGGGACCTGATAAATGATGGATGGATGGATGGATGGATGGTATAAATGTATGCAGTGCCTGATACATATGGGATGGTGAGATAAACTTATGTTCATAACATAAATATATAGGTAAAAAATATAAACATAAATATGACATAATATAAACAACTAGTATAGTGCAGAAGAGCTGGGAGCTGGACCATTGAGTGTCCCTTGTTCCGTATCAAGTAGAGCACAGTGGTTGGCGAGGAGTCTGGGTTCCACAAGCTTGAATGCTTGGGTTTGAGTTTCTACAGGCTCCCAGATGTCAAGAGTCAAGAGTCAACCAGAGTCAAGCTCTTATGTTTTAACTCATTTTTTGTTTTGTTGTTTTTAGGCAGGGTCTTGCTGTGTAGCCATAGCTGGCCTAGAGCTTACTATATAGACCAGGCTGCCCTTGAACTCACAGAGATTCACCTGCCTCTGCCTCCCAAGAGCTGAGATTAAAAGGAGTGTGCCACTACACTGGGCCTCAAGCTCATCCTCATAACGCATCTTCCTTCTTTCTTTTTTTGTTTTTTTGTTTGTTTGTTTTCGAGACAGGGTTTCTCTGTGTAGCCCTGGCTGTCCTGGAACTCACTGTGTAGACCAAGCTGGCTTCAAACTCAGAGATCTGCCTGCCTCTGCCTCCTGAGGGTTGGGATTAAAGGCGTGCGTCACTACAACCTGGCTGTAACTCATCTATTTCTATGGTGGCAGCTCTAGTGTGGGATAAGAACAGCATGGACCTCCTGGCATTGCTATGGGGATTAAATGGGATGACTGTTGTCAAAAATCTAAAACAGCATCTGCCTCAGAAGGGAATTATGGGAATTAGAGGAGAGCATCCATGGAAACATCTGGAATGCTATTCTCCATAAGTGGTTTGTTTGCCTTATGTCAACATGCCCATTACTGATTGTCATCCTCAGATCTAACAGCAGCAGATCTAAAGTGGAAACTCCCAAGACCCCCAGCAGCCCCTCAACTCCTACCTTTGCCCCCTCTGTCTGTCTCCTGGCCCCCTGCTACCTCACAGGGGACTCTGTCCGGGACAAGTGTGTGGAGATGCTATCAGCAGCCCTGAAGGCAGAAGGTGAGGGCTTGGGCCGGGGGTGAGGGAGGAGAAGTGGAGGCCAGGTGCCATTTATTTATTTATTTATTTATTTATTTTTTTTGAGACGGGTCTCCAGTAGGGGTATAGAGATGCTGTTGTCAAGAAGCATCCCTGGCAAAGTCACATGGGGCTGATGTCTATTTCCTGGTCTCTTTTAGATAATTTCAAGGACTACGGAGTCAACTGTGACAAGCTGGCCTCAGAAATAGAAGACCATATCCTCATGTCACGTGGGGCTAGGACTGCCTGGACTGTCTAGTTGGCGGGGTGTGGGAGCAGCTCTGGGGACAGCTCCCTGCTCCGCCCTTGAACCAGAGCTCCTATGTGTAGCTGATATTGCTGTTAGGTCTTACCCTGCCCCTCAGTGGGTTCCCTGGGTTTATCTGGTGGCAGGTGATGCACCAGAGGCCCAGGGAGGCACTGTCAACTCTCGGAGCTCCTGCGGCTGAATGGAGCTGCAGAGCTGGGGTTTGAACCCTGAAAGTGTGACTCCAGAACCTGAGGGCTTAGTTGCTGTGCCAAACGGGCCGCGTTATGCGTGCCTCAGCTGGTCAAGTCATTGCCTGCCAGATCTGAATGAACAGAAGGCAGCATGCTTCATGCACGATGCTCCCTCCTCTAATAGGCTCAACTCACGAACTGCGCTCTGTGATGCCATTAGGCGGGCACTGTGCCAGGAAACTGACACTTCTTGACTCTTAATGCTCCCACCCATTCCTGTGGTGCATGCTGGTGTTCTCATTGTATACACAGGGAACCAAGGCTGGGAGCTCCAAGATATCACAGCTGGACTGAAAGTCTTGGTCTACGGTCCTATGTATAAGAAAGTACATTTTTATAATAGAACATCACTATGTAGCCCTGGCTTGCCAGAACTCCCTCTCTATGTAGACCAGGCTAGCCTCAAACTGCCTGCCTCTGCCTCTAGAGTGCTGGGATTAAAGGCACACACCAGCATGCCTGGTGGATCTATATCCTCATACATATGATCATATGTACTTTCCCCACTGATTTCACCTCCTGATTTTCCACCTTTTTTTTTTTTTTCTTTTTTAAAAAATAGCCGGGCAGTGGTGGTGCATGCCTTTAATCCTAGCACTAGGGAGGCAGAGGCAGGCGGATCTTTGTGAGTTCGAGGCCAGGAAAGGCGCAAAGCTACACAGAGAAACCCTGTCTCGAAAAACCAAAAAAAAAAAAAAATTATTTAACTTTATTTTAGGTGCATTGATGTCAGATTCCCTGGAACTGGAATTACAGACAGTTGTGAGCTGCCCTGTGGGTGCTGGGAATTGAGTCTAGGTCCCTTGAAAGAGCAGCTCTTAACTGCTGAGCCCCCCACTTTTTTTTTTCTTTGTTTTGTTTTTCAAGACAGGGTTTCTCTGTGTAGCCCTGGCTATCCTGGAACTCCCTCTGTAGAGCAGGCTAGCCTCAGACTCAGAGATCTGCCTCCCAAGTGCTGGGATCAAAGGCATGTGCCACCACCAACCACCTTCTGACTTTTATCGCCCTGTGGAGACAGCAGCGGTGACTTACTGTAATACGACCCTACCACAAGAGAAGTTTTGCTTCTTAGGGAAAATAGTTGCTTGCCACTGAAAGGATGTGGTACTTTCTCTCTCTGCAGACAGAGGTTTACATGTCTAAGATGAAGTGTGGAATGAAGGGGGCCAGAAGCTCCAGGGGAAAAGGATTCTCAGTGTCACATGTGACATGTGACTGGCTCTGCCTGCTCCCAGAGGGAGGGACCAGACTGCAGGCAGCTAACTTGCCTGTTTCTGTCTCCTGTCTGCAGCCAACCCTTGGTCTACCCCGGCATAGCCTCTGGTAGTTTCTATTAGCCATTAATCATTGATTATCCAGCCATACCTCAGCAAATTTTGTATTTTCCAGCCTCTCAGCAAATACATTCTCACCATTTTCTGTCAGTTCAGGAACCCAGAGCTGCGGAGTCTCAGGACTTCATCCTCACTGTCTCCAGAACGGTCAGTGGCTTCCAAGCCCAGTTTGAAGCAGAGTGGGTGGCCTGGTACCCAGTCCCACTTCTGTCCTTCTCCCATTTGCTTCCTCCATTGTCTGTCCCTCTTGGCAGGAGAGTAGCTAAAGCCGCAGCAAGCCAAGGGGAGGTTGAATACAGGGCTCATATGCTCTGTGTCCCTCAAAAGATCTGTCCTCTGTGGAGTGACCCTGAACTAACATGGCATGGGCGAGGCATGGGTGTGACCCTCTGAATCGTCCCCAGAGTCCTCAGGGCTGCTTTCCACCTGATCCTCCCCAATGATACTGGTGTGTGCAGGAGGAACCAGAGAGGCTGGTGTCCCCAAAGCAACCCCTCGGATCCACAGATCCACACTACAGAAGTTCTGGATGGCTGTTTTAAACTCATAGTCTGGCTCCCGAATGCTTTGTGGTGTAGTCTCTTATTTTCACAGTCCTACTGTACAGATGACATTAAAACAAAGATGGACGAAAGCCACAACTCCACCTCCTTCCCACAGTCCCTGAAAGTCAGCTGCCCCGCATGCACGTTGCCCTGGTCTCTGTCTCGGCTGTGCCTTCTCCCAGCAACAGCTTTGTCTTGCTTCCTTCGCTTGGCTCAGCAGACCAGGAAAACGAGGCTGGCCTCCCCAGCCCTGCCCTGTATCTCCAGAGGGGGAGGATCTGGGCCGCTGGGCTTGGACAGAACTAACTATGGTCCGTGGCCGGGGGTGACTTCCTGCCCGTGAGGGAACAGAGAATTTGCTGTTAAGAAGAGTCCTGGCTTGCAGCCCTGGTCCCACTGAGACTTTGCCCTCTGACCTTGAGCAAGGACCTGAACCCTTTCCAAGCCTCAGCTTCCTCATCTACTTGAGGGAGAAGTAACTGGCCAGTCATTCCCAAAGTGGATCCCTGGGATGAAAGCTGTGTGCCTAAGAGGGAGGGAGAACTCTGAGCAGACACTGTGGGTGAGGCTGGGGGTGCGGCTCTGTTGGTAGAGTGCTTGCCTATAATTCTAGCACCCAAGAGAAGGAAGCGAGAGAACTAGAGAGTTCTAAGCTATCCTTGGCTGCATCATCCTCAGCTACATAGAGAGATCTAGGCTATCCTTGGCTGCATCATCCTCAAAATCAAAAAACTTTTGAGTGTTTTGGTGTTTTGAGGCAGGGTCTCCATAGCCCTGGCTGTTCTGGAACTTGCAATGTCGAGCAGGCTGACCTCAAACTCACAAAGATCTGCCTGCCTCTGCCTTCTGGGTTCTTTAGGTGTGCACAACCACACTCAGCTCCGGTGGTTTGTTTTTGTACTTCTCAGAGCCAGGAACATGTGGCTCTTGACCTTTTCCTCTGACAGTTGCTCCCCAACTCTGGGGTCTTTTCAAACTAGAGGTTACCCTCATTATTCTCATGGTAGCATCCCTGAATATGGACATGTTCCAGACCCCACACTGGTTCCTCAAGTGTAATGGCTCAGTGATGCCTCCTAACAGCCCTATTTTTTGTTTTTGTTTGTTAGCGTTTAAACAAAAAAGGGAACTGAGGCACAGAAGTCATGTGCCTCACCTGAGGTCACAAGAGAGACTCAGACAAACCAGGGTACCTATTCCCAGAGTGCCTGATACCACAGTGCTTGCTATACTCTGGTCTCTTCTCTCTGTTCCTGTCTCTGATACCTGGCTGACCCCAGTGCTCAAACCAGATGTCCATTAAGCAGAGGCCATAGAGATGACCCCTGGCCCCTTTATAGCAGGCTCCCATTCCCCCATGCTCCTCCATGGATGGCAAGATGGCCCTTGACCCAGACACATATCTATCAGGAACTCAAGAGCACAGATATGAAGTACCGGAACCGTGTGCGCAGCCGCATCAGCAACCTGAAGGACCCCAGGAACCCCGGCCTGAGGCGGAACGTGCTCAGTGGGGCCATTTCCCCAGGGCTCATCGCCAAGATGACAGCAGAGGTGAGGAGGATCACGGGGCCTTGGTGCAGGGTCCTGGCCAGGGCCCTCTTGCTGCCCAGCTCTGAGAGCAGTGGATGTAACTCTAAGGACATGATCTAGGTGCTCTTTCAACAGGCCCAGCCCAGCCCCCACCAGTTCATAAGTATTAAGGGTCATAGGAGACTCTTGTTGGACAGAAGGGTATATGACCCACTTTATTTCAGACCCCACATCTTTGAAAGATCTTTGGCACAGCCTTGGGTGTGATTAGCTTCCAGAGCTACCAGGGGACTCCCCATCAGTCTTCAGATGTTGGAGAAACGAAGAGACCTAGAAAAGGCGAGAGGAAATGTGTTAAGCCTCTAAAGACTGGGTGGGATTCAGGTTTTGGTGGTCCAGAGCGGAGGAGCATGATGCATGCTCTGTGCATAATGTATGGAATGAGTATCTGGGGTGTGTGTGTGATATTGTATGTTGTTGTATGTGTGATGTGGTGTGTGGTATATATGTGATATACAAAATGAGTGTTTGTGGTGTGTGTGACAAATGTATGGTTAGAATGTTTAGTGTGTGAGTGTGATATAAATAGCTTTCTGTGGTGTAGGTGATGTGTAGAATGTTTATGTGTATGATATGTGATACGCATATGATGTATCATCACTGCAAGTGTAGCATGATATGAGTAGGTGTATGTGATTAATGGGAATGTGTGGTGTGTGGCTAGAACTACATAGTGAGACCCTAACTCAAAACAAATAGCAACCACAAAACCCAGACCTTTTAAATGGAGCACAAGGGGGCCGGCAAGATAGTTCAGTAGATAAAGGAGCTTGCCACCAAGCTTGAAGACCTGACGTGTGAGCCTGGTTACTGTAGGGACCTGCTGGGTGGTGTAGCCCACAGGTCATGGTTCCCACCAGCACACAGTGCTAGAGAGCATTCATAGCTCAAGCAGGCACTGGGTTAAAGCCCAGCGTGGGAGGCTATGGGACACGGGTGAGCAGCAGCCAGGTCAGATGCCAGGACGGTTTGATTCAGGCCAAGGCCTGGCAGACAGGATGAGCACCATCCTGAAGGAATGATCCCACAGTACTAATTCCGGCTGTCAGCACCTGCTGCTGTCCTACACATTCCCAGCTGACCTTGACCCAGCTAGAACTCCCAGACTGGACCTTCCAGCCAGGATGGAGAGGAGATTCCTCCAGGACAGGCCTTTCCGGGGTCAGGTGGGACCAGGGGGTCCACCCTCTCCTCCAGCTCTATATTCTCAACCCAGCATGGTACTTCCTCCTCAGCTCAGACTCTAGAAACCTGGCAAAGGGCAGAGCTCCCCCACCCACTCCCAAACAGACTCATTTCTCTCCAGGAAATGGCCAGCGATGAGCTGAGGGAGCTGAGGAACGCATTGACTCAGGAGGCCATCCGTGAGCACCAGATGGCCAAGACAGGCGGCACCACCACTGACCTCTTGCGATGTAGCAAGTGCAAGAAGAAGAATTGTACCTATAACCAGGTGGGCAGAGGTTGGGTGGAGTGGGGCAGGGCCACAGCATGGGGAGCCCATGGAGGTGTTGAGGGGAACAGGAACCAAACTCTTCAGGCCACTGGCAAGCTTGGAGATGCCACCTCAATGCCTTGTGGCTTTCTGGAAAATGTTCAGATTGTGGAATGAGTTGCCGTATATCCATGGAACAGGACCAGTGTGTCCTGTCTGTCCTGAAGTGAGAGTAAGCCCCAGACCCCAACCTGCGCCACACTGACCTCCGTGCACACTGCTGGGCAGAGACTTCAGGAGAGTCACAGATGCTGGAAGGAAATGTAGCAATGTGAAATCCATGGTGCCTAGGCAGGCTGATGGCAGGAAGGCTTTGAACTCAGATCTGAACGTTTCTTTTCTTTTTATCATACTTGGTTATTAGGGCCTTGAATTTACTTTGTAGCTAAGGCTACACTGGAATTTCTGATCCTCTTGCCTCCTAAGTGCTGGGATTTCATGTGTACACCACCATGACGGGCTGTTGGGTCCCAAACCTTTCTGAGGGAGTCCAGTCAACTTGTCCAGTGATGACTGAGGGCATTCCTGAGGATGAAGATACCCAGGAACCATAGCAGACTGGGAGGTGGGGAACAGACCTTCCCCTAAACCCCAAGAATGGCCTGTTGCTAGGTTCTGTCCTTAGAGTAGCAATATTCTTGAGTTCTAACTCGTATTTAGTGAATCTAGAACTCTCTTCATTTCTCTTACCTGCTCAGCTCAGCAAGCAAAATTCATCAAGAGTAGCCAGGCATGGTGGCACATGTCTGTATTTCCATCACTGGGGAGTCTGAGGCAAGAGGACAGGATTGGGGGCGGGAGCGGTAAAGCCAGCCTGGGATACATAAGGAAACCTGTCTGAAGTGGGGGAGGGGGAGAGAAATGGGTAGGAGAGATGGCTCAGTGGTTAAAGAGAGATCATTGCTCGATCCGAGGGCCAAGTTCAGATCCCAGCACCCATATTGGATGGTCCACAAATGCTTGTAACGCCACTTCCAGGGGATTTGATGTCCCCCTCTGGCCTCAATGTGCACCTGCATGTATGATGCACTGTGAGTGTGTGCATGCACATCTTTTAAAAAAATTAGGATTGGGAATGTAGCTCTGTTGGTAGATCAGTGGGGTGTGGGGTGGGGGGCAGGCTTGAAGCAGTGGGTTTGATCCCCAGCCCCACAGAGACCAGAAGTGGTGGTTCACACTACTCCCAGCACTAGAAAGGCAGAGGGAGGGAGGCTAGCGAGGTGGGTCGTTACGTAGAGATGCTTGGTGCCAACCCTGATGACCCAGATGGTAAAAGGGGGAGAATCAACTCCTGCAAACTGCCCTCTGACCTCCGCACATGCCTTGACATATGCAGCCACATACATACACACAAAATGAAATGTAATTTGATTTTTTTTTTTAAAGAGAGGAATGAGGATCCGAAGTTCAAGGTTAGTTTTGGATACATAAACATGAGACGCTGCCACAAGGGTGGGGAGGAATATCAGGACCACTTTGCCCTCAGCACCCTGTGGCTACAGTAGAAATATAGTCATCCATCTTGTTTTCTGGAAGGTTCTCTTTAAGCAGTCCAGTTCTGGAATTGGGGGACATCTGAGCAAGCTCCTGTGATCCTCTGTGCCTGCTCTAGATGGGGTTGTGGGCGCTTGCACAACACTGGCCTTCAGAAGTGAGCTGCTCACTAGCATAGTTTATTCCCCCAAAAGCTCACTACTGCCCTTCCTCCTTACTATTGCTGTGTAGTGACAAGGCTGTGCCATGCTGTGCCCCCCTGACAGACAGCTGGAGGCACATACCAGCAGAGGGCTCCTCCCCCACTGCTGATCCCAGCGGACATCACCAGGCTGGTTTTAGAGAAGCTGGGAACTCCAGGGCCTTGTGATGGAAACCCATGTCGCTGGTTAGAGTGACTTGGAGGACCGGAAATAGGAAATAGGAAAACAGCATAACCTGCCCCAGTGATCTGCAAGCCCCCTTTCCTCTCTGGGTTTCAGCTACTTGCAGGATGACAGTAGACCAGGTGATTTCCCAGGTACCTCTGGCCCAGACACATGTCAGATACAGTGTGTTCGGGGGGTGAGTCTGGGAAGACTTCTTGTAAGAGGTGAGGCTTGGAACAGAAGAAGAGAAACCAGTTTGGAAGGATCAACAAGAGTGCAAGTGCAGAGGCCAGGCTGAGCTGTGGGATTCTGAGTGAGCTGGCAGATGACCAGAGGAAAAGGGACTACCCATCCATGTCAAGGAGGTTTCCTAAGTCTGGTAAATGTCAGTGTCGACCTGTGGGATTTGAATCCACTTCTAAAGACAGTGGGAGCCACAGCAGGGGGGTGACCTTATGAATGATTCTTCTCTCTGTTAGGTGCAGACACGCAGCGCTGATGAGCCCATGACCACCTTTGTCTTGTGCAATGAATGTGGGAATCGCTGGAAGGTCTGTATGCTTGTGTCTTTCTCCCTCCCCGTCATCCACAGATGCTGCCCTACATAAGAAATAGTATACCTGGGCTGGAGAGATGGCTCAGTGGTTAAGAGCACTGCTTGTTCTTCCAAAGGTCCTGAGTTCAATTCCCAGCAACCACATGGTGGCTCACAACCATCTGTAATGAGATCTGGTGCCCTCTTCTGGCCTGCAGGGATACATGCAGGCAGAACACTGTATACATAATAAATAAATTAAAAAAAAAAAAAAAGAAATAGTATACCTACAGATAGGAAGGGGGCCCCATGCCAGCAGGCTGGAGGCTTGCCAGCCTGCAGTACAGTGACAGTGGCAGGTAGTTTCCTGGGAAGGGAGTGTTAGTTTGGAAGGGCAGCAGCTGGGAAGGGTGGCAGCTCAGTGTTTATTACAGTGTGGGCAAGGCCATCTGTTGAACATGGATGGGCTTGGCTTCCTGGGGACCACAGAGGGGAGGAAAAAAACAGCATTTAGACCAGGCCTCTGCAAAGCACTTTCACTGAAGCTATTGCCTTTGAACCTGGCCACACATGGATAAGACAGGGAAGCTGAGCCCTGTCACAGTGGAGTAGCCCTGAGGTGGCCTGAGTGTCCTGTCCTTCTTAGAAAGCTCTGGAAAAACCTTCTACTACTCAGTGCTGTGACCTAGTGGCCTGGCTCCTGCAGGGGCAATGGTCTGGTTTTCAGCCATGAGAGCCCAGCAGAATCCTCCCAAATACTGCTTGCTGGGGGTATAGCTCAGGACTAGAGCATGTTCTGATGTGAATGAGGTCCTGGGTTTGATTTCCAGTGAAACACACACACACACACACACACACACACACACACACACACACACACACACATTATAAAAATGTAATTTAAGAAAAAAATGGAAAAGACACTGGGTGAAATGGATTTAAACATATTATCATGGCCCAGCAAAGACCTGTGTTCCGTAATGGTGGCTACTATGAGGAAAGGACATTCTGTTTGCTCCTTTGTGCCTGTTGGAAAGGCAGGATCCAAGGGAGATTGCACCTTGTCTTCTGACAGTATTTTTAGTTAATGTCCATTACCACGTGGGACAGCTAAAGTCCAGCCAAGTGGTCTGTAACCACCATGCTTTTGTTGTTGTTTTGAGACAGGGTCTCTCTATGTAGCCCTGGCTGTCCTGGGACTCCTTACACAGGCCAGGCTGGACTCAAACTCACAGAGATCCACCTGCCTTTGCCTCCTGAGTGCTGGGATTAAAGGCATACACCACCATACCATGCCTGGCTGTATCTGCCTTCTTGTCTCTAAGACTTGAAGAGACCTCTTATGCTGTTGCCTTTTGGTTTTATAGTTCTGCTGACTGAACCCCCCACCAGGAGAGCCATGGACAAGGTGAGGAAGACCAAGCCGCAAAAACAGACTGTGTGACCTGGAGCAACAATAAAAGTTCAAATGAAGAAAAATGCTGAGCCCTGGATGAGGCTAGGGATTAGAGGAGGTGTGTGTGTGTGTGGTGTGTGTGTGTGTGGGGGGGACTTCTTTTGCCAATTACTAATCAGTCATGAAAAATGATGGTGATGCTCACCCCAGCACCTACGCGGAGTGTCAGCATCAAATCAGAGGAGTCTTATCTTTGACATGACAGTGGCCTGGCACATCTTTAGTTCCTCCTCCTCCCCTACTGAAAAATGGCAGATTGGGGCTACGGGTACAACTCAAGGGTAGGACCGGGCTCCACCCAGCATGGAGCAGATCCATCCCCTTCTAGAGTAGAGAGGGGAAGGAGAGAAGAAAGGACAAAAGCCCGGCATGGTGCTGTTTGCTTGTGATTCCAGCTGCTTGGGAGGCTGAAGATGATCACCTGAGTCTGGGAGTTCAAAGCCAGCCTAGGAAACAGTGAAACCCTGTCTCTTGTTTTCTTTATTTCATTTCCATTTTATTATTTTATTGTATTTTGAGATAGGGTCTCCCGTAACCTAGGATAGATTCAAACTCCGTGTGTAGTTGAGGATGTGTTGAACTTCTGGTCACCTTGCCTCCACCTTCAAGACTTGGGATTATAGGCCTGTGCCATGATGCCCAGTTTATGCTGGACATTGAGCCCAGGGCTTCATGCCTGCTAGGCAAGCACTCTACCAACATAGCTACACCCCCAACTCAAAACTCCATCTTTAAACAAAACAGAAAACATGAGGGCTGGAGAGATGGATTGCTGGTGAAGAACACCTATTGCTCTTACAGAGGACCCAGGTTCAGTTACCAGCACCCACATAGTGTCTCACAGCCATCCAAAACTCCAGAGGATCTGATGCCCTCTTCTGGTCTCTGAGAACACCGGGCACACATGTGGTACATGTACGTTCATGCAGGCAAAACACTCAGAGATATAAAATAAGTAAATCTAAAAAAAAAAAAAAATTATAAAAAAAAACACCATGTGTGGTGGTGCATACATGGAATCCCAGTGCTTAGGAGGTAGAGGTAGGAAAGCCATAAGTTCAAGACCAACTTGATCTACACGGTTGAGTGTCAGAAGGGTGGCTGTGTGGTTTGGCTTCTCCCCAAATGCTGCTGTGTCCTGAAAGGCCTCTGAGGACTCTGGATCATTCTAGGCAGGAATAGATCTAGCATGCAGGTAGGGTTACAGCAATGCCCAGGACTTCTAGCCCCCTTGAGGGTCCTGAACCCCAGAGCCTGCCCAGACCGAGGGTGTTCCTCACAGCTCTCTGAGCTTCCAAGAAGTGTGTGGAACATAGGAGCTTTGTTATCCCATGTTGACATCAGCTTGCTAATTATGCTGAGGAGAGCTTTAGGCAAAGCTACAAACTTCTAGAACAGCCTTTGACGCAGGCGTGGTGAGCTCTGGTAGTTCTGTCACTGAATGTCTAGCAGCCCCAGACTGAGTCTCCTAGACCATGCGTCCTACCATGGCGGAAGCATAGAAGGCCGTGACTCCTAGGAATTTGAATATGTCACCCCTCTGCACCAATGTCTTGAGTACAACCGTGGGCAGAACTCCTGCCTCCTAGGGTGACTGTAGGGGCTACAGAGTTTCCATCTGTCCTGGTCACCCATAGGGTAACACTGCTGGATAGTGATAGTGGAGGAGCTGGCGTCTTCTGGGCATCACCCCTACAGAATGGATGGTCAGCTTCCTTCCATCTGTCATGGACCTCCACTAGAAGATGGAGCCTATAAATAGACTGGATAGGGAAATCTGCCACAGGGAGCTGGCAGGATGGCCCAGTAGGGGAAAATCACTTCCTGCCAAGCTGATAACCCAAGTCTAATCCTCAGGATCCACATAGAGAGTGGACTCCCACAGGTGGTCCTATGATCTCCACATGCATGCCATTGGACGGGCACCTCCCCTAAACACATCCATCCAAAAAATAAACGAAGAAAGAGCAATGGCGAGAGAAAGGCAGGCAGGAAAAACTTGCTAAAGCCTCCAGCTTCTACACCAGTCAAAGTTGCCTGTGGAAAGACTGACTCTGCAGAGGGTTTCCCGCTCGAAGCTCCTAAAGACAGAGCAGGACAGACATCTGGATCTGCTTCCTGTCACCGTGCACAATGCTGGGAGATCCAGAGCTGCTCACAGCCTCAGCCCCACCTTCCAGCTGCTCTCCGCCTGGCAGGGAAACGGACTTCCACACTGGGTGGTGATGTGTGCTGCTTCTGAGGTACAAATGTCACCCCCAGATGTGCAGAGGGATGGCACTTAGGAATCTAGGTGTTCCTTAAAGTTTACACTGGGAGTTGACCCCGGGGTCATGTTGTGATACAGCAACCGAATCAGTGGGCCCCGGGTGAGACTGAGAGTTTTTAGTTTTAGCAAGTTCCCAGGCGCTGCCAATGCTTCTGGCCATGGACCACACTCTAAGTAGGAAGGGCTCCGATGCCTAGATTTCTCTCTGCATGATTTAATTCTCCATTGCTTCTCGCCTTCTGGCTAAGAGCAAATGTATCTAATCCTCCATCCAAATGTTTGTAAACCAAAGGAAGAGCACAGCAGTGCCCATTATCAATCTAATAATGTTAGTTTATTAGATGTTTATTAATTTCATAAAATTTATTAATGTTGCTTTAGCATGTTTTTTTTTAATTTTACATTCCCCCACTTTTACATACTGAACTAAAATATATTTTTAAAAGGTAAAGAAAGCAGCCGGGCGGTGGTGGCGCACGCCTTTAATCCCAGCACTTGGGAGGCAGAGGCAGGCGGATCTCTGTGAGTTCGAGGCCAGCCTGGTCTCCCAAGCGAGTTCCAGGAAAGGCGCAAAGCTACACAGAGAAAACCTGTTTTGAAAAACAAAAAAAAAAAAAAAAAAAAAAAAATAGGTAAAGAAAGCTTTATACATCCTTTATAAAACAAAAATTCCAGCCTTAGAATTAAGCAATGAATGTTCAATATTATAATGCTGTTTATAACAGGAGTTATAGTGGTAACATTTTACCCTTGAAAATGTCACTGATGTCACAGATGGGGCTGGAGAGATGGCTCAGTGGTTAGGAGCACTAGCTGCTCTTCTGGAGGACCTGGGTTCAAATACAAGCACCCACACCACATGGCAGCTCACAACTGTTGTATAACTCCAGTTCCAGGGGATCTGATGCCCTCACACAGACATGCAGGCAAAATGCCAATGTACATAAAAAATGAATAAATTTAAAAAAGAAAATGTCACAGATAATTTTACATTCATTCACTCATTCATATTGTGTGTGTGCATGTTGTGCACACGCATGCCACCCTGTGTATGGAAGACAACGTGTGAGAACTGGCTCTTGGTTCCCTCCTTCCATCACATGGGTCCTGGGGTCCTAACTTAGGTCCTCCTCCTTGGTGCCAACCACCTTATCTACTGAGCCTTCTCCCCAGCCCGTGAGTGAGTATTTTAAAAGACACCCTGAAAGACTTTAAGTACCAGAAGCTAATTACCTCTTAATGTTCTCTGGGTCGGAAGGATTTGGAGCATGGGGAAAACTAACCTGAGTCTTCTTTGTCAGTGACCTCACTGTTTACAAAGGCAAGGAGTCAGATTAAACCGTGAAGGAACAAGCCAGTGCAAGACCACATGTCTCCTTCACAAAAGGACACAGAAAAGACTGAATGGGCTGTAAGTCTTATAATACCCTCCCAGTGTGTTTTCCTGTCCCCACCCAGGATCCACCCGATTCATGAGGTTTCAGTGGCAAGATCACAGGTGTGACTGCATTCAAGTCCCCTGCTCTGCCACCCCTGTTTAAAAGCGTCCATTTTCCCCCCATGCTCTTGGCGGGGCTTAGAGGGCCTTGCCTCACCTTCACACTTGGTTCCACAGCCACACTGGCCTCTCAGATTTGTATGGACTGTTGGGATGCCTCTTAAACGCCATGGCTGCCTTCACCAAGCCTTAGGCAAATTAGCATTAACATCTACCTCTCAGGTAGGCTTTCTGGAGGAGGCAAGATTGTTTCCCTGAAGGAGAAAAAGGACAAGGTTGGATGAGGTGAAGCAGAAAGAAGACATGTTTTGGGAGTTTGGGAAAAAGATCTCACCAAGTTATTTCAGCAAAAAGATGGAAAATAATAGCCCATTAAATAGCCTACAACTAATTTTGACATTATTTATCTATTATGTATACAGTGTTCTGCCTGCATGTCAGAAGACATCACCAAATCTCATTCTAGATGGTTGTGAGCCACCATGTGGGTACTGGGAATTGAACTCAGGACCTCTAGATTGAACTCAGGACCTCTAGAAGAGCGGTCTTAACCTTTGAGCCATCTGTCTAGCCCCCTCAACTGGGCATATTATTGCACACCTGTAATCCCAGCTAATTG
This sequence comes from Peromyscus attwateri, assembly GCA_902168425.1. NCBI lineage: Eukaryota > Metazoa > Chordata > Mammalia > Rodentia > Cricetidae > Peromyscus > Peromyscus attwateri. Next base: position 8,676 of record CABHPP010135815.1, on the reverse strand, counting down.
GGAAGCTCAGGAGCTCAAAGTCATCATTCCAATTTTAGTATATGTGCTGCCGAAGCGAGCACAAGGTCATTGTTAATTTTGTAAGAATTAGAAGCCCACCAGGGTCCCTGTTTCCCATTCTCTCTCTCTGTCTCTCACACAGACAATCAATAAAAATAAAGACTTTGATACCATATTTTAGATGCCCGTAATACTCCCGACCCCGGTGTTGGGGATCAGGCAACCAAAGGGTCTTGCATATAAGGCATGAGTGTTTGCCTGCATGCATGCATGGCAGTGCACCAGATGCATGCCTAGTGTCCACATAAGCCAGGAGAGGGTATCAGATAACTCTGGAACTGGGGTTTCAGAAGATTGTGAGCCACAATGTGGGTGCTGGGAATCGAACCTGGGGCCTCTTTGAAAGCAGCAAGTGCTCTTAACCACTGAGCCATCTCTCCAGTGCTTACCCCCACACACCCAGAAGTCTTAATCATCTCATTGGGGCTACCCGTTCTCTTTTTGTTAGTCTTCCATTCTCTTTAACTCAAGACTGTGTCACCTAGGGCCTCTCAGATATAGCAAAGTCCCTCCGTTGTGAAGCCCTTCTCTCCATCACTGCCACCATCAACATGGCTTCTCAAGATTCTCTTTCTGGAACTGATGGAAAGCCCTTCGACTGGGCTCCCAGTGCAGTGCCCTCCCTTGTAACTGTATGTCGCGACACGGGGGTGGGAGTTCACGCGGGTCTGAGGAATGGAGACTCCGAGACATCTTAAGAATGAATCTAGCCTATCATGGCTGCAGGAGGGTCCAGCCTCGAAGGACTGAAGCATCTTCCCTTTGCCTAGGGCATTTTTATTTACTCTCTATTTACAGTTTAGCCAGTTAATTTCCGTACCTTCAAAGCAACTTAAAAGGAGCTCCCAGAGACCAAATGCCAACTGCAAATTACTTGACTTATCAGGTACCACGGTTTTCTGGGTTTCCTGGATCAAGTTTTGCATAGGCCTTTGATCCTTGGGGGACTCTCTGATCCTTGACTCTCAGACAAGATTCACATAGGGTGATAAGAGAAACAAAAGGTAAGAGAAACAAAAGGTAAGAGAAACAAAAGGTATCAGAGAAACAAAAGGTAAGAGAAACAAAAGGTGTGGTTAAACAAGGGAAGGATTAGGGCTAGGCGCTGCTCTCTGGAGCCAGGCCAGGAGCTCCGCAGGAATGCACTACACTCCGTATTCCACTTTTGTCCACTCGCCCTGAGTGGCCTCCTCAGGCCTCCTCAGCCCATTTCCATCAGCCCACAAATAAAGCTCAAATGCCTTACCCAGCTCGCAAAGCATCCCCGCCCCATCTGCTATCTGCCTGTGTTTATGTTTTGAGGAACCTGGGGGGCTTTTTTTTATTAGAATGGTTTGGGAGACGCTTCCCCTCTCCCTGTCTTTCTTTACTTCTTTCTTTCCTTCTTTCTTTCTTTCTTTCTTTCTTTCTTTCTTTCTTTCTTTCTTTCTTTCTTTCTTTCTTTCTTTAATGTGCATTGGTGCTTTGCTTAGATGTATCCTTGTGTGAGGGTGCCAGATCCCCTGGAACTGGAGTCACAGACAGTTGTGAGCTGCCATGTGGGTGCTGGGAAATGAACCCAGGTCCTCTGGAAGAGCAGCCAGTGCTCTTTAACCATTAAGCTATCCCACCATCCCGACATCCTGTCTTTTTTCTCTTCTTCTCCTTCTTCTGTTTGTTTGTTTGTTTGTTTGTTTGTTTTTTCAAGACAGGGTTTCTCTGTGTAGCTTTGGAACCTATCCTAGAACTTGCTTTGTAGACCAGGCTGGCTGCAAACTCACAGAGATCCACCTGCCTCTGCCTCCCGAATGCTGGGATTAAAGGTGTGCGCCACCACCGCCCTGCTTCCATCTGGTCTTAACGGCTCATCTTCCACCCCTGATCTCTTGCTGCTCCAGCCTAAGCGGACTGTTTGCCTTATTCGTTACACATGGCCCTTCCCACCTATGGCTAGCTGCTCAGCTTCCTCCACCCCAGGACGGTGCAAATTGCACCCATTCCTCAGGCTCACCTCAGACAGACAGATGACATCACAATTTCCACCCCCAGGCTACAGTACCAGGGTTCTAGATCAGTCTGTTGCTGCAGGCCATGCTTTTTAAAATACTTTTTTGCCTCACAGTGCCAATAGCGTCTGTCAGTCATTGGGCATTTACCAAGTGGGTGGGTATCTGGGGCACACTACGTAACTCTCCGTACTTCCAGCTTTCCACGTGCAAAACAGTGGCAATACTCACTCCTGGCATGAAGTTAGTGACATGCAAAAGGCCTAAATCCTGCTTCACACATGCAGTTTAGTAGCAACAGCTAGTCCTTTCACTAAGCATCTGACATTGACTTTCTCAATGAACCCTCTGGCCCAAGAACTGGGTCAGCATTGTTTTGTTGCAGAGCTAATTCGAACCTAGGACTGTAAGCATGCTAGGCAAGCACTCTACCACTGAACTATATCTCCAGCCTTTTTATTTTATTTATTTTTTTGAGATAAGGTCTCACCTAAGCTTCCTGGGCTGACTTTGAACTTGGGCTCCTCCTCCATTTGTCTCCTCAGTAACTGAAAGTACAGGCTGGCTTGAGTTGGTGGTATTATAACTTTTTAAAAAAATTGCTTAAGCCAGGCAATGGTGGCACATACCTTTAATGCTAGCACTCAGGAGGCAGAGACAGGGTGAATTTACTGTGAGTTTGAGGCCAGTCTAGTCTACGGAATAAGTTCCAGGACAGCCAGGGCTACACAGAGAAACCCTGTCTGTAGGGGTGGGGAATGAGTTCACAATTTCTAGATCAGGTTGACTAACACAGTGAGATCCATGGTCAATCAGTTACTAAGACTGTAGTAGAACACACCCAGCAAATCATCTTAACCGTTTGAAATTTATAGTTTGGCAGTTTAGTTCAGTTACAACATTCACATTGTTGTATGTGAATATGTCTGTCTAGCAGGTTTTTTGATTGTATGCATGTGTGTGTTCTTGTGTGTGTACATGTGCATGCAAGTGTGTGTCTACACCTGTGGAGGCTGGAGGTCAATGTCAAGTGTTTTTTTGTACATCTTTCTTCACCTTTTTTTGACAAGGTCTCTTCATTGAACCTGGAGCTCACCAATCAGTAAGCCCCAGGGACCATCCTGTCTCCACCTCCCCAGAGCTGGAATTACAGGATGCCACCATACCCAGCTTTTACATGAGTGCTGGTGATCAAACTCAGGCTAGTACGGCAAGCACCATATTGACTGAGCCATCTTCTCAGTCTTGGTGTTTTTTGAGACAGGGTTTCTCTGTGTAGCCCTGGCTGTCCTGGATCTTGCTCTGTAGACCAGGCTGGCCTTGAACTCAGGAATCTACCTGCCTCTGCCTCTTGAGTGCTGGGATTAAAAGTGTGCGCTGCCACCACCCACCAAGTTTTTTATCCATCTCTTAAAGGCTGAAGCTGTGGCTCAGTGGTAGAGAGCTTGTCTAGCAGTCTAACATACGAGGGCCCCCATCCCCCCATCCTGGCAACCACTAGAGCACTGTTTGTATTATTAGACTCTTTATAAGCCGAGGAGCCCAAAGTTCAGGGAGTAATTTGTTCTTGGGAGACAGAGCTTGAATTTAGACCCAGAACCCCAGTTACCTTCTGAGTTACTTCATATAGCTTTGCCACACAGAATATCTGTGACACATTTAACTCCCTCCTGTCTGGGATAATTGTAACACAAAATCTAATAGGTCTTATACTAAAAAAACCCGGAGCCAGATATTGGGGTAAATGCTGAAAGATCAGAGAAACAAAGGAACAAGCCACAGCTACTTCTCACTCCATGAATCCTCTGACTTAATGTCTCTGAGTCCTCAGCTGAAGGGGGTCCAGCCGAAAAGGGCTTTAGTTCCTGTCTCCTCATGCTTTATATACATACCTTTCTCTGCCCAGCCATCACTTCCTGGGATTAAAGGTGTGTGATTCCCAAGTACTGGGAGTAAAGCTGTGTGCCACCACTGCCTGGCTCTGTTTCTCTCCTAGACTGAATCAATCTCATGTAGTCCAGGGTGGCTTTGAACTCACAGAGATCCATTTGGATCTCTGCCTCCCAAGTGCTAGGATTAAAGGTGTGTGCCACCACTGCCTGGCATCTATGTTTAATCTAGTGGCTTGTAATGTTCCCTGATCTTCAGGCAAATTTTATTAGGGTACAACAAAATATCACCACAGACCATGGCCACCATGTGCCAAGGCCTTCCTCTGTGTCATTCTTACACTTAATCCTCACAGCAGCTCTGCAGCCATTTAGGGGGTGGTGTCCAGTTCCTAGCTTAGGATCTAGTACAGAAAGGGAGTAATAACCTGGGTCCAGTTGCTGTCCTTAAACAGCCTGGACAATACCAAATAAGTTTGTTGTGTATTTTTAAAGCCATGCCCTACATTTTTGGGAAAATACTCTCTTTGGGAAAAACTAGCAGAAGTATTATGAGACCAAGCGCCCCAGTCCTCTGGGCCCCGCCCTCCTCCTGCAGAGCCCATAGGCTCTCCTCACCCAGGCCAGCCCCTGGGGCCTTCATGTGGGACTGACTACCAGCTTCACTGATCTGCAGCCAAAGGCAGAGACAGGCATGCAAGGGAACCTGAGACACTGTCCTCACCCTGCTTCTACCCCCGCCACTCTTCCCTGAGGAAGAGGAACCCGAGTCATGCTGGAACAGAGCTGTCCTTTCACGCCTCTGTGCCTTTGCACAAACTGTTCAAGGCGAAAGCTTTCCCTCCCACAGCCTCCATATCTGCCATGCCTACAATCTGCAAGACTGCTTGGATGGCACCTCCATTGCAAAGCCGCCCTCCTTCCCAGAGAGAAGGGGGTGGCGGTTGGGGACAGGACAGGATGCATGTCTGGGCGCAGCTGTAATGTCAAGGGAGACCCAGGTCATTTCCTTTGAAAAAGAAAATTGAGAAAATGGAATTACAAACATGGAGCTATGTTTTAAAATGTTTAACAGATTAATGCTTCTGATAAAGAAAAACAGCAATTAGACTGCTCATAGATAACGGTAAGATTTATTAAAATATGGGGCTGGAGAGCTGGTTCAGAGATTAAAGGTGCTTTTCTCTTAGAGGATTGGAGTTTGATTTCTAGTACCGACATTGGATGGCCCACAATGGCCTATAATTCCAGCTCCAGGGGATCCAACTCCTGCACACACACACACACACACACACACACACACACACACACACGGTGGCAAGTTAAGAAAATGAATCTTTAGAAAAATGTTTATTAGCCGGGCGTTGGTGGCGCACGCCTTTAATCCCAGCACTCGGGAGGCAGAGGCAGGCGGATCTCTGTGAGTTCGAGGCCAGCCTGGGCTACCAAGTGAGCTCCAGGAAAGGCGCAAAGCTACACAGAGAAACCCTATCTCGAAAAACCAAAAAAAAAAAAAAAAAAAAAAAAAAAA
>CABHPP010135814.1:518-11109 GCA_902168425.1 Peromyscus attwateri | reverse complement strand
GAAATAAATTAAATTATATACCGTATTAGAAAATGTTGGATGCAATTAAGAAAATAAAGCAATGAGGGGTAACATGGACTATAGGGGTATTGCAATTCTAACTAGGTGGTATGGAGAATACAAAGATGACTGCACAGAGCTATGGCCATAGCTTCAAGGAGGCAGTATGGCCATAGTCTGTAGCCTTCAGGTGCTTCAGAATCTGCCTCAGCTGCTGAGAAGCCTCAGGTGCCAACCATCCCCTTTACAGGACACCTTGCATTTTATAACTGAGACAGAAACATACAGACCTGACCATCAGGACACATTGCTAGTCAATACTGGCTCCAGAGCACTCTCTTGGCCTGAGCAGGGCTTCATCAGCCCTATGTTACCAATGGCTATTCCTACCTAATCTTGCCAGCACCCTTCCCTTCACAGGTGTTAAGCTCTAATAATAAACTGGGTGCCAACCTCTAGATCAGTTTCTGCTTGTAGAGAATACAACCTGAGTCAGGTGACCAGTGGAGGCCTCCTTGCAAAGACATTTGAGCCAGTAAGGAAGTACGCCCTGTGGAATGTGGGCAGAATGGTATCCTGGACAAGGAAATAGCACACACTATGGCCCAGAGGTGAGCAGGCCTGGGGTTTTATGTGAACAAAGCAGGAACCAGTGATGCCAGGGGAGGGTGGGGCATCAAGAAGAGAAATAAGACAGACGAAATAGATCATGCTGAGCCAGGAGACCTCGGAAAGATTTTAGTTTTTTCTTCATATTTATTGGGAGGCCGGTGACAGATTTGAAGGAGACTGGACTTCTGCTTTTAGTTTTGGGCTTTGGTTTCGAGATGATCTTGCTATATAGCCAATAGGGTCTTGAACTCACACATCTGAAGCAACTCAGAAATCAATTCTCCTGTGTATCCCGAGTCCATCGGTTTCAAGAGACTGTTAATTTATCCTCCACTGCCACCAGTCCAATTCATTTTCTTCATGTTTCGCTCTACATTTCCAGAGGTTTCCCGCCAACTTACTTGACTGATTCTCATCAGTTGCCACAGCCAACCATTCCCTCCTCCTTAAACTAAATATCTTCTTCTATGGGCTCCAAACCAACACACACTTAGCCTAGTTTTCTCTTTACTCACGGGGCTTCCTCTTCTGTCCTCTTTCTGGGACCTCTTTCTCTTGATAACCTATAAATGGTGATGTGTACAAGGTCTCCTCTGTCTTCTTCACTTACACCAGCGGTTCTCAACCTTCCTAACGCTGTGACCTTTTAATACAGTTCCTCATGTTGTGGAGATGCCCAACCGTAAAATTACTTTCATTGCTACTTCTTAGCTGTAATTTTGCTACTGTTATGAATTGTAGTGTACATATCTGATATGCAGGATATCCGATGTGCAACCCCTCTGAACCCACAGGTTGAGAACTGCTGGTTTACACATATATGGCACATATTTTTCTTCTGGGCTTAATTGTATTCTCCTATCTGTAGGCATAAAATATATGCTTAAAAGTTAGCATGCATTTGAACACTGATTTGATGAAATATGGTATAAAGGAGGAGTGAAATTAAAACTTAATTTGTTTATATAAACTGCCTCCAAGATATAGCTAAAATGGTTTATGTGCCTTTGGAGGAAACCATACAGAAGCAGCCGTACTTATAGGAGACTGGAAGAGATGCACTGTTGGGTCAATCCACCTCAGTAGTTTGAGGTGAGAGTTATTTGGACTTCGTATACATTGAACAACTGAAGGGGGTGATTCATTTTTCTCTGCTTCTTAAAGTAGTTTGGAAAATAAGGCCTATTAAGGAGGCAAACTAATGAACAATAAAACTACAAAGAGTATATCCAAGCACTAAAAAGTAATAAATCAGAAAGGTTCAGACTCAAAGTGGTTTGGGGGCATCCTTTGAAGAGAGGCTTTTAATGGGTGAATGTTAAGGAATCATAAAAAATGGTTAGTCACAGCTATTATGTGGCCTTGTTTGATCTGTCCCACTGGGAAGATTCTAGTTGTATAATTAAGGTCTTGTTGACTGCTTCTGATTGGTTTTGCTTAAGTTTTGTTTTCTTCTACTACAGGCATTTACAAGAAATGGGTCAAGTTCAGTTTCACTCATGTTTGCCAGTCAAGAATGGTTAAGGTCTCTGATGAGGTTTAACCAGCTTTGTGTGCTCAGATAGACTTTAGGCCTGAGTAAACACTGGTCTCATGTAGCCCAGACAGGATTCAGACTCACTATGTAGCTAAGGATGATCTTGAACTTCTAATCCTCCTTACTCTACAACTGGGATTATAGGTGTGTGCCACCATGCCATTTTGTGTGGTCCTAGACCTCACACACACTACTCAAGGACTCTACTACCTGAACTACATCCCTAGACCAGAATTCCTGAACAGCTCTTTATGGATTACCTACCTTTCTTATGTATTTTCAACCATCCTGCTGCCATCAGAACAAAAGTTAACTTGGTTCCTCTCTGTTGCTGCTAACCACTGAGCACCTCTGGCTGCTAAGCACACAGCATCTGTATGCCTTGACCTTCTGAAGTGACATCTGCAGGGCAGGAAGTAGTGCCAGTCTCCCACACTGTGTGAAGAACTCTTATTTGGCCTCTCGTCACCTTCCCTGGGAGGTCCAATAGACACCTTCTGCTTCCTGTTGAAAACTGAACTGCATACCACTTCCTTCATCATGCCAGTTTAGAAAGTGGTAACCAGTCTTTAGTTATCAGCCCACATTTTTATCTTTCTTTCATGGCCCATGAGGGTAAAGATGAGTGGTAGTGTGTAGAAATGATAGGAGACTAACATGTGAAATCCCTAGGTCCATCCTCAGCACAACATAAAAACCAACCAATCAATCAATCAACCATTCAAATTAGAAGTAGCTGGACATGATGGCACACACCTATAATTCCAGTCCTAGGGAAGCCGATGCAGGAGGCCTTTCATGGTATTGAATCGCTACAGTGAAAATAGTATTAACTTTTATTGGTGATGTAGGAAGCAAAGATTATGTAGAATAGCCATGAGGGTTAACCCAGGTTCCTGACCTTAGATCTCACCGTTAATCACCCATTTTGTCATGACCTTTTTAAATTCTACTTCCTTGTGACTTACACTAGATTCCTTGAGGGAATGTCTTTATGGTTTTGTTATAATGGTAGTAGTAATAGGTACAATTATCACTAATTGCTAGTTTTTAAAAGTTTCTATGGTTAACATTTTGATGGATTAAAAGTATGTTAGCTTAATAGGTCAGCATTCTAATTTGGCCTTGGCTTTTCACTCTTCACATCTCTGCTTCTTGAGTATAATTACTTTGCTAGTCATTTTCCTGTTTGCTATCCACCCTTTCCCTGCTCAGTCTATGCTGTAGATGGCTTAGTTCTGTAAACAGTCTCCCTAGACTCTTGCTAATCTGTTCCCTGATATGTTTGTACAGTGGCAAGCAGGTGTGGGAGACTAGAAAACGAGAGGGAAAGGGAAACCAGAATTTTTACCTGCTTTTCCTGCTCAGGGAGCAAAGTCTTTTCCCAGCATCTCCAGTTTCCACTGAATATAGCTCCCTCTTTTGTCCTGGATCTTAGAAGGCAGTCTTGGCTAGGATTCTGGGGTTCTGGGGCTCCCTGGTGTGCTGTGATGATATCTTCTTCCCCATGATCTCATGTAGGCCTTTCAGTTCTTCCAACACCTTGAAACCAGTTCCTTTTATTAACTTCCTTCTGGAAGGCATCTGATATGGGTCCCATTTTCATGATTAACCCCAACTGATACAATTACTGTGATAGGATAGGCATAGTGGCTCAGCCAGTATACCAGCACTGGAAAACTGAGGCAGAAGAAAGCCAGGAGTCTGAGGCCAACTGAAGTTACAGAGTAAGACTCTGTTTCAAGAAACAACACACACACACACACACACACACACACACACACACACACACACACACAGTAGCAGGGAGGACAGAAAACAAACAAACAAACAAACAAAAAACCAACATTGTGATACCAATGAATTACCAATAGTGTAGTGGGTAGCCATTCCAGCTTTGATCTGGAAGTTCCAACCCCCATTGAGGCTTCGGTAACTGTCACGCCTACAAGGTGAAGACCCGAGATCTGGATGCACCGGCTCGCTTGGTTCCTGGACCCTGGACGCTGGTAGTAGACCGAGCAGAGTTCTCCAGAGAACACCGCCGGACTGCGCTACACCTTTCCCAGACCCTGTTACCTATTCCTTCACTTGTAAGTTACCCCACAAAATAAACCTCCCTTTTAACTACGTGGAGTGGCCTTAATAATTTCACCAATACAATAGCATCATGAGGATTACATGGTAAAACCACTGAACTATGACAGCATATATTTACATTATAATAAACAAATATTAAAGTAGGTATAAATAATATAATTGATATAAATGATAGGCTTCTAAAAAGATTATGTGCGTACAGCATTGAGGTTTAGAATTTTAGTGGCTATAATCTGGTTAATTAATAGGAAATGTTTAACATTATCAGCATCTCTCGGAATTTGTTAGATACACTAATAAACTATTATCTGTTCAAAGCATGTTAAATATCTCTGGTATAAACTGACAGTAGATCTCAGTGTCATCTTGTTCCTTGGCTAACTCAGCCTTGCCAAAAGACATAAAAACAAAGTCTATCCCAGAGAGGAAAAGAGACTTGATTTCATCTAGCCATTTTGCCTATTCACAAACTGTTCTCTTCATAAAGCTCAAACAGCCTCTACGTGTTTATTTACACAAAGCAGAAACAGCATAAATGGAGTTGGAAGCTTTGGGATTATAGCCAACATGGTCTGCCATCTCCACTTTTATCTTGCTAGCCACCTGGTTTTACTTATTGCTAATATTCCTGTTCCCACCATGGTCTTCACTCTTACTCAAGTGCAAGTCCCGTTCAGTTTAAAGAATCATAAGGAAGATGTAGACACTGCACCCAACACTTCCAATTTCTGTTTCTAGAGTTTGTTTCTAATAATAGGAAATAGAATCTACAACTATGGGGTGTTCAATGGCAGGACTAATTTCACTAGGTGGAAGGAAATTTACTAACAGTCCAAGGACTGCCATCTCAAAATACACTGTACAATACCAATTGTTCTGGAGAGAGAGAGTCAACAATACATGGTGAGAGAAACTGCTCTGATACCTTCTTGCCTACCTGAAGCCTGAACCCCTAATGAAATAAAGAATTACCTCTGGCCCCTCCACTGAGTTTCCCATTATCTCTGGGGATAGACTGAAGTCTGCTAACACATCTGGATGGGTTTCCTTGTAGGTCATTGTCTTTGAGGGCATCACTCATTATTCCAATGAGGGCCACTTGCAGTCTGTTGTCTGTATTTCCTGCCCAAGAAACTTCACTGTGTGCCGTCATGCCTCTCCAAGCCCAGTAAATTCCCCTACAAAACACCTACATTTCCCTAAAGTTGTGCATAGTCCCTGTGAGAGGGTACATAGGTTCTGAATCATGTTGAGCTAGTGGGGCATTTTGCTTCGTGATTTGCTTCTATGGACATAAGTCACCTCAATTGTAGGGTGCCTGCTGTCACTGCATCCCAGTGAATGAACCCTTCTTTCAGCTCTACAAAGTCTTAATAGTTCTCCCCTTTGTGACTTTGTACAGTCTATGAAATATTGTTTGTCCTCCCACCTCCTCCACATTTATCAAATCTGTATCCATCCAGACCCAGCCTTTCATTTTATTTCTGGGATGTGGAATATTTGTTATGCTGCCATTTCACCCAATTGATTTGATCCCCAGTAACAAATTACTATCAAACCAGGTATCTTCAAGCATAGTCCCCAAAAGCTTAGGATATGAGAGCAGAGTATCTGGGTGATTCTGCCTCGGGCTCTCTCCCGGGGTTACAGTCAAGGTACTGCCTGGCACTGGTGACCCTACTTCTATAAATGCTCCTCCGACCCAGCTCTTTCAGGCAGAGGAGTCTCTATTTGTGGCTGCTACCCCATAATGACTTTTGTAGTATATTATTAAAATGCCTACATTAGATCTATACTGACATTTATAGGTTTTTATTTTACTATTTTATGTGTATCTTCTACTACACTTGTGCGTGCAGAGGCCACAAGAGGGCACCAGGTCCCCTAGAAATGGAGTTCCAGATGGTTGTGAGCCTCTAGTGAGCTTTACCAGTTTTCCACTTTGGCTATTATATCAACAGAGTCAACTTTCTCCAAACTAGATTTTACAAATATAACTTCAGTGGAGCAGACTTAATTCTTTATCAATGCTTAGTTACTCCAGTTTTTAAACAGTTTTAAGTCTAGTAGTTTTATGTTATGGCCATTATTTCTATCTTCGGTTTTCTTCATGAGGGAGTTTATAGACCATTTTGGATATGATTCCTTAGCTAATATGAAAGATGGACTGCTTTCAAATGGTTGAGATTGCTAGTGTTCAGGCAAGCCTACTACACACCTCACCCTCTGTTATTTTTCATCTTTTGTGCACTGTGTTTCAGCTGCCACACCATCACTAAAGGATTGAACAAGCAAAGTCCCTGATATAAAAACATTGGTTAAAGGATTTACCAACGGTTAAAGTGAAGTCTCATTACTTCATCTTCTCTTCTTCCTAAATATGACTCTGCCCACTCTTTGCCAATGTTGACAAGTTGGAAAACAGAATGTTGACACTTGTAAAGCTTTGATCAAATTAGGAATTATATCAGATTAGAGGAAAATGGGGTTCTTAAGAGAAAACAAAAAAAAATGTTTTTTCTTTCCTTCAAGTTTTTAGGCCTGGATCCTGGATCCAAGTAGTTGCCTTCTTACTATGTTCATTGAAACATAATTTAAAAAACAGGTTTTCTATATTAAGATTTGTAATAGCCCTCCAAAGTCCATGTGGTAAAAGTTTGGTCCCCTGCCCATTGCATTACTGGAAGACAGCAGAACCTTTACTAGTTGAGGGCTAGTGAGAGGTTGTCAGTCACTGAAGGAGATTCTAGGTCCCTAGCCCTTTCTTCTTCTATTAACTCTCTCTTATGTCCTAGGCATGAGATGAACAGGCTTTGTACCATTATACACCCTGCCATGATGTATTACTATTTTACCATGGCCTCAAAAACAAATGGGTGTGCCTGACCACGGACTGACATCTCAAAAAATATGAACCCAAATGTATTAGTGAGGATTCTTTAGAGGAACAGGACCTGTGGAATGAATCTCTATATAAATAGAGAGAAGGGGGCTTTTTAGAATGGCATATAGGCTATCTATGGTCCAGCTAATCCAACAATGGCTGCCTATGAACTTATGATCCAAGCATCTAATAGTTGTTCAGTCTATGAGTCTGATGTCTCAGCTGGTCTTCAGTATATGCCAGAATCCCCAAGAAATAGGCTCTAATGCCATCAAAGGGATGGTCTTGCCAGCAAGAGTGACAGCAAGCAGGCAAAGAAAGCAAGCTTCCTTCTCCCATGTCCTTTATACAGGCTGCCAGCAAAAGGTGTGGCCCAGATTAAAGGTGGCTTTTCCTACCTCAAAGATCTGGATTACAAATGGACCTTCTCACTTCAAACAATTTAATTAAGAAAAAAATCCCTCACAGATGTGCCCAGCCATTTGGGTTTCAGTTCATTTCAGCTGTAGTCAAGTTAACAACTAAAAATAGCCACCACGCCAAATAAACCTTTCCTTGTTTTGAAGTTATTATATCAACAGAACATCAGGAAGTTGAATACAGACTTTAATTCCTGAGCTCCATGTGGGGCATTAGTGGGAGAAACTGCTTGGGACCTTGCAGCTTTTTTTTTTTTTTTTTAATTTGGAAATCATGTTCTAGAGGATGGTGGCTCACAAGGCTCAAGCAGACAATGAGGCGGCGATGTCCATGGGCCAGACGAGCGCCAAGGGGGCTGTGTCCTCTCTGTGGGTCCCTGGAAGCAGAGCAGAGGCCCTGGCGTGTCCTTCTGCCCCACAGCCTGAGGATTGGAATTCTCTTCATCTGGATCTGGAGGCTGTTCAATCACCAGGAGCACAAAGTTATCATTGCTGGGCTGGATAATGCAAGAAAAACTGCCATCCTTTACTAAGTTTCCATGAATGAAGCTGTACATACATCCCCTACAATAAGAAGTAATGTGGAAGAGATCGTGGTTAGTAACACACATTTTCTGATGTGGGATGTTGGCAGTCAGAATACCTGCGTTCTTCCTAAAACACTTACTATACGAACACTTAGTTTGTGATAGTTATGGACAGCACAGACTGAGAAAGGATTTCTGTAACTAGAGAAGAGCTCTACAAAATGGGAACCCACGAGGACCTAAGAAAAACTGCATTGCTGATTTATCCTAGTAAACAAGACGTTAAAGAATGCATGACAGTAGCAGAGATCTCCCAGTTTTTTAAGCTAACGTCTATAAAAGACCAGCAGTGGCATATTCAAGCATGCGGTGCTCTTGCTGCCGAGGGGCTATGCCAAGGACTTGAGTGGATGGTGTCACTGTTGAAGATTAGATGATCTCTACTGACCTCTTCTCACGGATTCTGTATCAACAAAGTGGTGGACATTACTTGAAAGCTCAGCTCTGAAAAAGAAGAAGAAGGAGGAGAAAAAGAAGAAGAAGAAGAAGAAGAAGAAGAAGAAGAAGAAGAAGAAGAAGAAGAAGAAGAAAGCATGAAACTTCACCACTTTTACAAAACATGAGGTTTTTGTTTTTTTAACCCTTTTAAGCTAAGCATCAAAAAATAATATGATGCTGGTGTACTTGTACATAAAAACAAAATTATGACTGAGCAAAAAGAGATTTAATATATGAAAATGTCAAAACTGTCAAACAGTATTAGGCCTAAATGTGACAGAGGACCCCTTGACGTCATGCTGGCAGTTTACATGTCATGGGGCAGAACTCAGCCAGCCCTGTGGTTTCAGATGTTAATATGCGACTTCTGGGTGTAAGCAAACATCTCATTTAACCTCTGCACATGTGGATAGATTTAAGGGTCCTATCTTTAAAAAGTTAAACTAATTTTGAAAGTTGTTTAACTTCTCTTGATGTCTTGGTAAAAGTGACCATAAGAAATCACTTGCATATATTTGATTTTGTCATAACATTTATAAAGTGTATGTTTCCCATTAAAAAAAGAAAATTATGTTCTTGTTGTTGCCAAGAGCCTCTGCACATAGAGTCACATTACTTCATTAAGCTTGAGGTTACTGCTAATCCCACAGATGTGAGGAGAAAGACCACTAATCCAAATCATTGCCAATTTAATTAAAGCAAGCTTTTTTTTTTTTCAATTTGTGAACATGGGCTGTCTCTCCCTAGAGGTGGGGTTCAAGAGATCAGCATTGGACATGGGGAAAATAAGGTCTTTTATAATCCAGGAGTAAGGGGTCTCCAAAGGGGGGATTTGGCAGGCAAATACACAGAAAGCAGTTACTACAGAAGCAGAACATAAACCTAACAAGATGGTCATAACAACCTCCTAAAACAAAGACAGGGTTGCAAGGTGGTCATGACAAGATGGTTATAATAACCTTTTGAAACAAAGGCATGGTTACTGTTTCCTGGAACAGGCAGTACAGAACCATTTGCAGTTAAGGTTACAGGTGGAGCACAGCACAATCCTTGAGAAACAGATTTAATCATAAACAGGAATGAACCTAGTGTGTTTTACTATAAGATGATTTTCAAGCCTAAGATGGAGGCAGGCTGGTTCATCAGTTACATGGACCAGCTTTAGGTTATTTCTCCCAATAATAAATGAAACATTGCAGAAATAAATGATGAAATAAATATATAAATGAAATATTACAGACATGGAAATTCCCTGTAATTTGGTTGAATCCACTTATCTGATGATCTACAAATTTTCAATTTTTTTAATACTATTTTGGCCTGTTTTAGAGAATTTGCTTTAACTAGATGTCCTTTTATAGGTTTAAATAAGCCATTCAGATTCTCCATCTTGAAGAGTTAAGCTAAGAATCTCAAACTGTGCTGTACAGTCCTAGTGTTGAAGACTGTCTAACTAGGCGGTAACGTGTCTTAGTCTGTATTTCAAGGGAGGTGAAATGGATGTCTGGGCAGGAAAAGAGATATAAGTCTTGGTTGGAGGTCAGTTACAGTAACCAGAGAGAGGCAGGGAGAAACCTGCTGTGGAAATAAATGGAAAAATAATTTGGTAACCCGAACAAGCTGTTTGTGAAAGCAGGCACCCTCAAAGACACAGGAGCCTAATCTGAGTGACTTCAGGAGCACGGCTGCCTTTATATAGAACTGTAGAAAGGTTCCTCTAAAGGTCATGATGTTCAGCGTGAAACTAAAAGCAGACACACTTCCCTTTGTGACTTCAGGGCTTCTATTTATATTTTGTTAGGAAAGCTGCAGGCATTAGTAAAGATTTTTTTAAACTAGTTATTTTCACTGTTAATATTTTGACGCATCCCCCATGTCTTTTCCCCATGGTTTAAAAAAAAAGGTGGTAGTTTTAAAATACAAACTTTATCCTGAACTGGCTGTCCTCTGTGACCAGATCGGTGCCTGGCCCAATTGTTCTCAGAGAGGCGTCACCCAGCTACTGATGAAGACA
>CABHPP010135813.1:31397-47668 GCA_902168425.1 Peromyscus attwateri | reverse complement strand
GTAAGCCACGCGCCATGTGGCAAGATATAGATTTATGGAAATGGATAACTTAAGATATAAGGACAGTTAGCAAGAAGCCTGCCACGGCCATACAGTTTATAAGCAATAGAAGTCTCTGCGTTTCCTTGGTTGGGTCTGAGCGGCTGTGGGACTGGCAGGTGAAAGAGATTTATCCTGACTGTGGGCCAGGCAGGAAAACTCTAGCTAAACTCTTGGCCCCTAGAATCAGAGTCAGTGAAAGAAATGTGCCCTGGCCTTAGAGGTAGTGTCAAAAAGCCAAGAAAGGCCAGTGAAAGAAACACAGTTTGGCCCTGAAATCAGGGCCATCTCTGCCTCTTGCTCACAAAACTGGCCAATCCCTGGGCAGAAAATAAACTAACCAATCACAGTTGACTCTGCCCCCTAGACATCCTATATAAACCGCCCTGCCTGGTCAGTTGTGAGCTGTTCTCTCCACCATGGTAGAGGCAGCTACTCTCCTGGACTCCTCCTTCCCAAATAAACCTCTTTCTCAAAAGAGTATTGGGTGAAGACCTTCATTGACAGCTGAACAGAAGAGCCTTGCTGGGACGTCCCATAGTGGACTGAGCAAGGAGGAGCTGAACAGAAGAACCTTGCTGAGACATCCCATAGTGAATTGAACAAGGGGGAGCTGAACAGAAGAACCTTGCTGAGACATCCCATAGTGGATTGAGCAAGGGGGAGCTGAACAGAAGAACCTTGCTGGGTTCTTGCTAAGCAAGAAAGAGCTGGTAACACTGAGCCAGAGATTGTGGCTCTCCAGGAGAGGAGGAGGATTGTTGTGTCCTGTGGGGAAACCATCCCCCATCATACCATCATACCAGGTATATCCTGACCTTCCCGAAGAGTCAGGATACCCTTCCTTGTTGAAGTAGTTCCAGACCTGACTCTCCCGAGAAGTCAGAAAACCTTACTTTCCAAGGTTGGGCTGTTTCTTTGCAGTCTCAGCCATCAAAGCTATGCTAAACAGCTCCAGGTGTCTGGGACACCTTTAGGGCAGAGCTCTTGTCCTAAGTAGCTCAAGGTGTCCAGGATACCGTGCCCTCTAGGGCTAAACTGCCTCCTCTCAGTTTCAGCCATCAATTTACTTACATTTGGTGCCGAAACCCGGGACACCAAACCCAGAGTTTTTGCAGTTTACTTACAGGAATAACTTTGAGCAGGTAGCATAGATTCTGAAGTGCCGGTTGGTGGGCCCAATTTGAGTCAGTTTTCTAGAAAGATCTAAGGGAACTAGAATGATTTAATCTGCTGGAGTTGTGTGTAACCCTACGTCAGAGGAAGCATTTGTTTCAGGAGTCATAGTCCAGTGTTTGGGAAGTGCAGTGATCTTCTCAAAATCCATCTGTGTCCTGGTTCCTGTGAGCTCAGACTTGAGGCCTGTATAAGAGGAGTGAGCCATGTACAATGGAGAAACAAGTGAGATCTATGAACTGAGAACTGGGATGCAAGGCACCAGCATGAACTGGACTCTTCTACAGAAAGGGACAAAGGGATCTGTAGCAGGACCCTCAGACCTTGGAGATTCTGGCTGAGCTATCATGAACAGTGCAGGAAATGTCATCCAATAAATCAGGTCAAAGTAGGAGGTGAATTGACTCATGATACCCCATGAGACCCTGCAGGACTCATTACAGAACATACCAAGAAGCTCTCTGGGGCCATGCAGACCTCTGTGGGAGAAGTGTTAAGGGTAAAGGGGCCAGATTCACTGGAGCCTGGGAAAAGAAAGTGGCCGAAGAGTCCACGTCATGCCACCAGACACCCCTACTTTCCACCTGGAGAAGAAGGTCTCCAGAAACAAGCTTCTCTGCTTTTATTACTTGAAGGAGACTTGAGGAAAGTAGCTCCCTTCCTTGAGCTTTCCCATCTCAAGCTGTGAACTGCAATCCTGTCAATCTTACAGCATCCCTGTCAATCTTACAGCATCTCATATCATTTTGTACTTTCTATTGGAATTCAAGTTTGCAGAACAGGCTGAGTCTTCATCACCCTCTCTGTGATACTCCTCCCCCATCGCCCATCACAACACTGGGAATAAAGCAGGTGCGTTTGGCTAAGCTTACATAAAGCTGATATGTTGGTTCATTTGAGTTCAATTTTAACTTCTTTCAAATTTAATTTATATTGAGAAGGAACCTGGACAGCTTTTCAATATTTGCCCTTGCAAACCACAGAGCTGGAGTGAGTTGAGAGATCCATCAGCCTTCACAGGTGCATGAACTGTGCACTGGTCTACAGTAAGGAAGTCCAGCCTTTGGAGACTTTTCTGATATTTTGACATGGCTACAGCATCTGTTTGTGTGATCATATTTCTAGCATTGCATATGTGTGTATTATTAAAATCATGTTGCTTTAGTCTGGATAGAAAACCAGAGAAACTGCAGGTCTGGCTTTTTGTTCATCTGAAACAAAAGCTTGAGACCCACCTTTGTGGTTTGTTTCCAACCTTCTCAGTGAAGCAATGCAGCATTATGGGGAAGCCACTGACTCTGGAGCTGCCTCTCCTACTGGGAATCTTCCCTTCTCTGTCTTTTAGGTAGGGGATATTGAAAATCAATCTCCATTGCTCAGTTTTATCATCTGCCAAATGGATTATAATGATGGTAGCAATTTCTATGGCTCTTCCGAGGTGGCCTTTGTGAAGAGAACAGGGCCTGCTAAGCATGGCAGGCATCGGCCGTTGTTATTTCTTATAGATGAAAAATGGTTTAGGCAGTAGAGACAGCTGCCGGAGGTTACAGGGCTCCTCATAGACTCTCCACATTTCCTCTTCCATCTCGTCTCCTTCTGCCAACAGTGATGTTCTATTACTCCTTGCCTGCTTCCACTTCAAGTCTCCTGCCAACAGTGACGTTGTTACTCCTCGCCTGCTCGCTGCCCACTCTTCTCTGTGCCCACCTGTGCTGTTCCTTCTTAAGACACGTTTGTGTTGCTGTGGCCTCAGCTGGGTTCCATCTTAACCGGCATGCCCCTGCTGGAGTCACCACAAAGAACCCCAGGGTTAGAGGGTGTGCAGACCACAAGCTGACTTGCTGTTTATCAAAACCACCAGGACACATCACAGGAACGGCACAGGGAAGATGAGCAGGGACTGCAAGTGTTTGTTAAGATGATGACTAATTTCCCTGGAAAGAATATGAATCATACATATGCTTCTCATGCAGGTCATTAGGTCAGCCCTCGTGGGACAAGGAACACTGGCCTACCATGGGGAGGGGGCAGACACGACATAGGTTTAAGCTCTGGTCAGACCCTGTCTATACGAAGGCGAAGATCCGCATATAACTCTAACTCCTTGTGTGTTTGTTTGAAAAGCAAGAGAGCAAATAACTCAAATGATATCTCTCTCCACAACATGCTAGGCATATTAAAAATTCTGGATTTTGAGAAGATAAAGAACGCCATTTTCCACAAATAATTCCTCTCCTTGCCTCAGGCTTTGAAAAACCATTTTCAAACTCTTTTCTAAATTTAATGTCCTCTGCCCTCTTGTATGCCATACTGTATTTCTTACAAAATGATTTAATGAGAGCGTATTGTGTGCTGGGCCCTGCTCTGAGAGCTTTATGTATGTTAACTCAGTTAATCTTCAGCACCCTGGGAAGGATGCTCTTTATTCCCATTTTAGATGGGACTCAGAATGAAAAAGGGTGTGCCAGGCTAAACTCACTCTTGGTGAGCTTTCTCTGGGGTCTCCATGTCACCACTGTCTAGAGGTAGATGGTAAAGGTGACCCTCAGAGCCAGCTAGGCCTTCTTCACCTTGCCGTCACACTCTCTCTCCCACTGGTCCACGTCTTTGTCCAGGCTCCCTCTGTCCTGAAGTCTGGTACAAATTTTCTATTCTGTGGAGTGATGAGAGGGTTGTCAAGTTCTCACCACTATCCTGCTCATCTTTGCTTTGAGATTGTGCCTGAATAGTAAAGTCAGGCAGATTGTAAATACAGACCATATGGTCAGACAGAAACTCCAGGATGCTAGCTCTCCCTGGGGAACACAATTTTCAGCTTGATCCTGCATTTGAAGAAGCAGAGAGAGGAGATAGATAGAGCTAGAGAATCTGAACAGTCAGCCTTCTGCATCTGTGGGCCCCATTTCCATGAATTTAACCAACTGGGGAGCAAAAATATTTAGGAAAGAATTATGTCTGTAAGGAACAGACTGGTTTGTGTGTGTGGTTTTGTTTTTGTTTTGTTTTTCAATTACCGTTCCCCTAAGCAATAGAATATAACAACTTTCCTTGTCTTTTATATCATACTATTTTTTTAAGTAATCTAAGGATAATTTAAATATGCCCGAGGATGTCTGTAGGTCATATGCTAACATTACACCATTTACGTTAGGAACATTTGTGGAATTTAGCATCCTTAGGAATCCTGCATCCTGCTCCTCCATGGGTTGGTAATGAAAGACTGTAGGCATGCATGCAAGTTTGCGTTCACACACGTAGCCAGTTGTTGTGACTGCTGAGTTGGCAAACATACTTTGGAAACTCAGGAGCTTTAACTGTTGACCCCATCATCAATTCTTCAATCTTGAGATAAAAATTGGGCTGAAAATGTTAAGGAATTCCCTGAAATGGTGTGTGGCATGGATCAGGGCCAGATTTTTGTATCATTTCTCTTAATGTTGGAAAGAAGTAATATAAAGGGGAAAGAAGCTTTATGTGATTTTAAATTGTATATGTAGAGGATAGGCTTTTATGTCAGGTTAGATTCCAATATTAGCCCAGTGATACTAAGAAGGCTACCTGAAAGCAAATGTCAAAAAGAATATGCATTCTGGGAAATGTTTTTTCAGAGACTACATTAACTAATCCTAAATCAATGTCTTGTGACATTAAATAAAATTAGTATATACAAAAGTCGAGATGGATGAGCTCTCAGAAGAATAGTCACTGTATATTTTATAAGTTTCCATAATATGATGGGTATTGTATTGATTGAGAAGGGCATACTGACTAGCCTAGTGCAAACTAAGTTGGTTTAGACACAGGTAACACTCAGTACTCATAGGCCATACTACCTATAGTCTGAAGAGATAAGGACTTTTGGTTTGGATTGCCCTTCCAATTACTGAAGGTGAATTCAGTGTTTTTAGCATCCTGTCAGCAAAACAAAAGATGTCTTTGCATACAGACCAGTTTTTATTGAATATGTTGCTAGATTGTCTTGGCTGTGGTATTTTGATGAATACAGAACAACAAGGCTAAAATGTTGTCAGAGAATGGAAAAAAGATAAAATTGGAAAAAAAAAATCAGATCTCTAGGAAGACTAAAATTTTTGAAAATGAGATCATTATCTCTGTGTATATGCTAAATCCTTTAATTAATTTTGATACCTAAGTAAACTATAAAGGCCTGTCTCACTGAAGGATTTAAAATTTATTAATTGCAAGTGAAACATAGACAACCCAATTCTAGCATTTGGAAATGAGAATCAGATAACTTGTGTTAGAGTCAGATTTACAGAATTAGATGACAAAGCCTTGAGTTTAGTGATCTGTGTGGAGAGGCATGTGGTAAGGAGCAGGGGAAGGGATCCGAGCTATGCCATCATCATCAAACAGCAGCTCTTATCGAAGCATAACTCTCATTTCTTCTAAGGATGGTGATGATGATGTGGAGGAGGCAGGTGAGGAGGGAATGCAGAGATGGAGAAACAGCAATGTCCTGGCATGGTGGTCCTTATGGGAGGCAGATGCAGAAGGATCTCATGGTGGAGGACAGCTTGAGCTAAATAATGAGAACCCGGCTCAAAAAAGCAAAACTGAGCCAGGCAGGGGTGGTGCATGTCTTTAATCTCAGAACTTGGGAGGCAGAGGCAGGCTGATCTCTGAGTTTGTGTCCAGCCTGGACTACAGTGTGAATTCCAGAACAGTCAAGACTACACAGAGAAACCCTGTCTCAAAAACAAAAAAACAAAAAACAAAAAAAAAAAAAACTAACCAATGAACCAACCAACTAAACAAAAAAGCAAAACTGAAAAAGAAGAAAAAGTTTCCCTAGAGATTCAGGACAGATGTGGGTCTTCAGCTCCAATCGCTCCATCATATTCATGGGAGGAAGGGATAGGGAAGTAGGGTGTGGCCCTGGAGGATGAGGTCTAGATTTGGTTTAGATTGTATAATTCCAGGAAGAACGCAGTGTTCACACCCAGAAATAAATCACATTCCCTCAGAAACTTGAGGTAGAGGAACTGGGCTCAGTGCTCTGATGGAGGCTGACCTGGGGCTGACAAGACACACTCAGAGGAGTGATGCCTTTTCCCAGGATGTTCTCCCCCTCTCTGAACATGCCTACTTCCTTGGTGCTGATCTGTGCCTGCCCTGCACATCTCTTATAAGTCCACTCTATGTGTGGTACATGATCCCCAGGGGTCATTCCTGTTCCTGATTCTCTGTGTGCTGCAAGCCACTACTTAGCTGTGGGTAAGTGATAAAGAGCAATGGATCTCTCATCTGTGGCAAGACTTAGCTTACACAATTGCTAGACTTATTCCCTTTCTCCTTTACCGCGGCCACTTCAGAGAGAGTTGTCTTGCTCAGAGAGAGAGAGAGAGAGAGAGAGAGAGAGAGAGAGAGAGAAGAGTTGCTAGAGTTTAATATCAACAAAGTGCTTTCCCTCCTTCTGTTAATATTTAAAGACTTAGGGACAGCAAGTAAGCAAAGTTACAGGAAAACCTTGTTTTCTGTGTCAAAGAGAATCCACACGAGAACACAGCAAAATACTGTAACTACTTGAACACATTTCCCACTGTTTTGTATAGTAAGTTCTGTTAAGTGGATGGGTCATGGCCAGCTCCACTTATGAATTACAGGTTCCTTCTTGCTTACTAGTTATGGAAAATGCAACCATTTATGTAAATATCAAACCATATTTATAAATATATGTTTATTTATAAATATATGCTTGCTATTAATTCATATAAATATAATGTTAAAATCTACTTTTGTTCTGATATGTGCTGTAATTTCCTATGAAATTTCATACAGTCAAAAGCTCAGTGTGGTGATGTGTTTCTGAATCTGGGCTCCCATGCTAAGTAACAAGCATACTTCCCTGTGAAGCAGGGGTACCTTGAGCTTTTTAACATGTGTAATCGCAGCTACAGCTCTGTAGTTTTCTTCTCAAAACAGCTTCTCCCCATAGCACAGAACAAAGCTCAGCAGCAAAACAATTAGAAAATTCTCATTAATTTGACTATTTGATTTTTTTTACTTGTAGTAACATATTTTTCCCAGTGAAGCTTTATTTTCCATCTCAACAATAATATCAGGACAGAAGAGGGTGAGGTGGAAAGCAGAGGCATTGAAAAGCTGGAAGGCAACTTAGAAAGAAGCAGCAGTTTGCCTTTTGCCTGCAAGCTGACAATGGCTTTCCCTATAGCTGTACTGGGTACAAAAGAAAATTTGTATATAATTGAAACAGAAGTAAAATATATATTTAATTATGTCATTAAGCTTATGTTGAAAATCACTTTCTCATCCCATGGAGCTAGGGAAGCACTCATGTTAATTTACCAGTAAGTTCCATGATTTATTATTATTATTATCTTCCTGATTAAGGTCATGAGTACATGGTCTCAAATCAATATCTTCTCTTGTTAGAGTAAATAATAAGCACAATATGCGTGTGACTGTGTGTAGGTTTTTGAAAAGTAGCTGGGAAAATGGGCTAATCTGATGACATTCATGCTGCTGGAGATGGAATTTGTGATTATTTACATGAGACCACTGGGTCCTCATCCTTCACTGGCACTGAATGAATAAAACTCAGATTTTCCAAAAGAACTGGAATTAATTCTGTGACTGTGTGCTCTTCTGAAGAAGCAACGGCTTCTAGTAGTTTATATTTATGAGGGATTTAACCATTCAGTGGTATAGCCATGTGTTTTATCATTAGGTTGCATGCCTAAACAGTGAGACTTTTACGTAGGATTGCCAGAGACTTGGCCCTTCAGTCATGGGTCTCCCTGGTGGACTATGAAAGTGGGAATGGTTCTGGGGAGGCTGGTGAATTTGCAAACATAATAAGAGAGAATGTTGTGAATTTCATTATGGGAAATTTATCTTCATGGTCCATAGATTAAATTACACTGTTTCTCATGTTCCGTGTTTACTGCAATATTCTTGCTACTTTCTTGTTTCCCTGCTTTGCTTCATTTATTTATAAAACAGCACTTGAGCATTTTTAAGTCTCAGGCTCTACAGTCGGAGCTAACCCAGCATTTTGAACATCTTTTTGATGCCATTTTATTAAATTTACTATCCCTAGAGTTAAGTATACAATGCCAGCCTTAGTAATTAGCTAGCTATTTAAAATTGGAAAGACCAAGCCCCTCACCCTTCACATGTATAGTTGGCAACATTTCAGAATGGATTACTACAAAGGAGGTTTGCAACACTAAGCAATAAGCCAGGCCTGGGTGTTACAATTCCTCATCAGACAGAAAGCAGTAGGAAGATTTCATGCTGTCCCATGGGCTCCTGGCTCCTTCAACATGCCCAGCACCTTGAAACCCCTCAATAATTTGGCAGACTAAAGGATAAAATACATAAGAATGCGCCTGACTTCTACAGGCTATTGATCAAATTTGCATACGTTAATTTTGTCTGGAAGACAAATGTCTTATGCCACATCGTACTCTAGAGCCTGATTCTAAGTGATACTCAAAAATATTGGCTGAAAATAAACTAATGAAGAGAAATCCTCATAGACTGCTTGTAGATCCTCTTTTCTCCCCCTGTGTCCCCAGATCCAGTACCCCAGTCTCATCCCCGGCCCTGCAGCAGAAACCCGGTGGCAGCCTTCTTGCTCCCATCTCCTGTGGAACCCACAGATCTTCCTCTTCTAACCTCCCTCACACCAGTCATTGCTTTTCCCCCACCACCAACCCCAGCAAGGGCCCCTCCAGTCAGGGCAAAAAATAGCGAATCCACACTCCCCTCCCTCACCATTCGATATTCCCAGTCTTTTCCCCAGGTCTGTAGCAGAAAACCTGCTGCAATCTCCCTTGCCTCTCCTGCTGCATCACCAACAAATCACAAAGACCTTCTCCTCTAACCTCCCTTCCCCTAACTCATCCCATACCCCAGCCTCCATCACCAACAGTAATTCACTGGGAACACACCAGCTGAGCTGGGCCAGGGAAGCAGGTAAACCAACTGAAGACCTTTATCGCTCCCCTCTTGCAAATCCAGTCCCCAAGCCTCACCTCCACTCTGCAGAAGGACACCTATGGCAGCCTTCCACTCTTAGTGCTCACATCTCCTTTGGATCCCACAGACCTTCCCCTCCTAACCTCCCTCTCCCCAGCTGTTGCTGTATTTCATTCCCCAACTCCAGCAGGAAAACCCTGCTAACCTATAGATTATCCATGCCAAGAAAGCAGATGGGCTGTCTGTAGATCTTCCCATCTCCTTCTCTTCCTCGAGACCCAACCCCCACGTCTCATCCTCAGCACTGTAGCAGACCCTTTGTGGTAACCTCTCTTTACTGTCTCCTCACATTCTAAAGAGACTAACAAAGCATATACTTGTTGAACACTCTGTTCTCCTCCTTCCTGTGGACATCCTCAGACCCCCAGCCTATCCCCATTCCTAAATGTCAGGTCCCAATACCCAGAAGCACATTTTACCTGGAATCCCCAGTGGCCACAACTATGGGGTCTAAAGAACATTCCTAACAGGAAATATACAGGCACCCTACTCTCTGAAAATCCAGAGAGGATACAGAAACCTAGGAAGAAAACACCCACCTAACAAAGACAAATCCAGAAATCAGCACCGAGGCGTATAATCAACCCAATACCAGACACCTAGACATCAGCATAAAACACAATGCATGACAGGGTAATGTCTCCACTAGAGCCCAGCTATCCTACCACAGCAGGCCTTGAATGTTCCAACACAGCTGAAGGACAAGAAAAAGACCTAAAAACTACCTGTATGAAGATGACAGAGGTCCTTAAAGAGGAGATTAATAAATTCTTAAAGAAATCCAGGAATGTAAAGAAATAGATAAAATGGATTAAGACCTGAGGATGGAAATAGAATCAATGGAGAAAACCCAAACTGAGGGAATTCTGGAGATGAAAAATCGAGGAATTTGGACAGGAACTACAGAGACAAGCTTCATGAACAGAATCCAAGAGATGGGAGAGTCTCAGTTTGAAGATACAGTGGAAGAAATGGATATATCAGTCAAAGAAGATGTTAAATCCAAAAAACTAATGACACAAAACATCCAGGAAATCTGGGACACTATAAAAAGACCAAACCTAAGAAAAATGGAAATAGAGGAAGGAGAAGAAATCTAGCTCAAAGGCCCAGAAAATGTCTTCAACAAAATCATAGAAGAAAAATGTCCTAACCTAAAGAAGGACATGCCTGTAAAGGTACAAGAAGCATACAGAACACCAAATAGATTAGACCAGAAAAGAAAGTACCCTTGCCACATGATAATCAAAACACTAAACATACAGAACAAAGAATATTAAAAACTTCAAGGGGAAAAGACCAAGTAACATATTAATGCAGACTTATTAGAATTACATCTGACTTCTCAGTGGAGACTCTGAAAGCCAGTCGGCCTGCACAGATGTCCTGCAGACTCTAATAGACCACAGATGCCAGCCCATTCTATTATCTCATCAAAACTTTCAATCACCATAGAGAGAAAATAAGATATTCCATGATAATGACAAATTTAAGCAATATCTATCTACTAATTCAGCTCTATAGAAGATGTTAGAAGGAAAACACCAACCTAAGGAAGTTAACCCATGAAAACACAGAAAATACATAATTTTATATCAGCAAAACCAAAAGAAGAGAAACACACCCATTCTCTCACCCACACACACAACCAGGACTAACAATAAAATAACAGTAATCATCAACCATTGGTCATTGATATCTCTCAATATCAATGGTCTCAATTCCCCAATAAAAATATACAGACTAACAGAGTGGATATCAAAACAGGATCCATCTTTCTGCTCCATCCAAGAAACATTCTTCAATGTCAAGGATAGATATCACTTCAGGGTAAAGAGTTGGAAAAAATATTCCAAGCAAATGGACCTAAGCAACAAGCTGGCATGGCCATTTTAATTAGTAAAATAGTCTCCAAACCAAAACTAATCAAAAGAGATAGTGAAAGAAATTTCATACTAATCAAAGGAAAAATCCACCTAGATGACATTGTAATTCTTAAGATCTATGTCTTAAACACAAGAGCAACCAAATTTGTAAAAGAAACACTACTGCTCACTAATGGACAGGTCATCCAGACAAAAACTAAACAAGGAAATGATGGAGCTAACTTATAAACCAAATGAACCTAATATATATGCACAACATTCCACTCAAACACAGAAAAATGTATATTTTCTGCATCACATAGAACTTTCTCCAAAACTGATCACATACTTGGAAACAAAGCAAGTCTCAATGGATACAAAAAAATTGAAATAACCCCCTGCATCCTATTAGACCACCATGTATTAAAGCTAAATTTCAACAACAGATACAACAAAATCTTAGAAACACATGGAAACTAAACAACCTTCTAATGAATGAAAAATGAGTCAAGAAAGAAACTAAAGACTTTCTAGAATTCAATGAAAATGAATACATAGTATACTCAAACTTATGGGACACAATGAAAGCTGTGCTAAGTGCAAAGTTCAAAGCACTAAATGCCTACATAAAAAAAAAAAAACTGGAGAGATCTCTTACTAGCAACTTAACAGCACACCTGAAAGCTCTAGAACAAAAGAAGTAAGCACACTCAAGAGGAGCAGATGACAGGAAATAATCAAACCGAGGGCTGAATCCAATAAAATAGAAATAAAGAGAATAGCACAATGAATCAGTGAAACAAAGAGTTGATTCTTAGAGAATATCAGCCAAATAGATAAACCTGCATGCAAACTAAATAAAAGGTAGAGAAAGAATATCCAAATCAACAAAATTATGACTATTAACAAGACATACCCTAAGGAACAACAGAGAATCATAAGGACATGCTTTAAAAACCTGCCCTGCGTCCTTGGGGCTCCCAGATATCCCACCCAAGGTGGGACCCAATAGAGTCATCCAGTTTAGACCCCCTCTTTGTATAATGTCTAGCTATGGGTCTCTGCACCCCCTCTCCCATCTGCTGCCCAAAAAAAGCCTCTCTGATGGCTACTGGACAAGACCCTGAACTATGAGTATAGCAGAATATTATTTGTAAACATTTCATTAATTTTTTTTGCCAGCTGTGTTTGATTCTGCCCTAGGCCTCCAGGCTACCAAGTCTCCTGTTCCTGTAGGACATGGGCTGTCTCTGATGTTGCAGGACTCAAGTTAAACCAAACATTGGTTGTCTCCTCCCACAAGTTCTCTGAAACCTGTACTCTACCAAATTGGAAAAATGAAAAGAAATGGATAATTTTCTTGATATATACCACTTACTAAAGATGAATCAGGATCAGTTAAGCAATTTGAGTAGACTTATAGCCCCTAGTTAAATAGGAGCAGTCATTAAAAGTCTCCCAGCAAAAAAAGCCCAGGGCCAGATGGTTTTCGCACCGAGTTCTACCAGACCTTCAAAAAAGAGTCAGTGCTAATACTCCTCAAATTATTCCATTAAATAGAAACAGAAAGAAAATTTCCCAATGTTTCTTGCAGGCCCACAGTTACCCTGATACCCAAACCACATGAACCCCCCCCCCAAAAAAAAAAGAGAATTGCAGAACAATTTCCTGTTTGAACCTGCAAAAGCACTCAATAAAAGACTTGCAAACTGAATCTAAGAACTCATCAAAAAGAATATCCATCATGATTAAGTAGGCTTTATCCCAGAGATTCAGGTATGGTTCAATAAATGAAAAAGAATAAATGTAGTCTACCATATAAACAAACTGAAAAAAATCCACATATGATCTCTTCATTGGATATAAAACATCCTTTGACAAAATCAGACCCCCTTTCAAGAAAAAAGTCTTGCAGAGATCAGGGATACAAAAGACATATTTTAAAATAATAAAGGCAGTTTATATAACCAGCAAAATTAAATGGAGAAAAACTCATAGCAGTTTCACTAAAACTGGGAACAAGACAAGGTTGTCGACTCTCTCTATACTTATTTAATATAGTAATTAGTCTTAGGAAATCAAGGGTTTACAAATTGGAAAGGAAAAAGTCAAAGCATTGTTATTTGCAGATGATATGATAGTACACATAAATGATTCTAAAAAATCCAATAGGGAACATCTACAGCTGATAAACACTATCAGCAAAGTATATGAATACAAGATTAACACACAAAAATCAGTAGCCCTCTTACAGACGACTGATAAATGGACTGAAAAGAATCAGAGAAACAACACCCTTCACAATAGTTCCAAATTATATAAACTATCTTGGAGTAACTATAACCAAGCATGTGAAAGACTAGATAAAAATTTCAAGTATTGAAGAAAGAAATTAAGAAGCTATCAGAAGATGGAAAGATCTCCCATGCTCATATATCTGTAAGATTAACATAGTAAAAGTGGTCATCCTACCAAAAGCAATCTACAGATTCAATGCAATCTCCATCAAAATTCCAACTCAATTCTTCACAGGCCTTGAAAGGACAACTCTCAACTTCATTTTGAAAAAAGAAAAAACCCAGGATAGCTAAAACAATCCTGACTAATAAAAGAACTTCCAGAGGTATTACCATCCCTGATTTTGAACTGCATTACAGAGTAATAGTAATAAAAACCACATGGTATTGGCATAAAAATAGACAGGTTGATCAATGCAATTGATTCCCAGAAGTAAAGTAAATCCACACACCTATGGACATGTGATTTTTGAAAAAGAAGCCAGAAAGACACACTGGAAAAGAAAGGCAGCATCTTCAACAAATAGTGCTGGTCAAACTGGGTGGCTGCATGTAGAAGCTTCATACTTATTACGCTGCACAAGACTCAATTCCAAAAGGATCACAGACTTCAACATAAAACCATATACACAGAATCTGTTAGAAGAGAAAAATATGGAATAACCTTGAAATCCTTGGCACAGGAGATTTTCTGAACAGAATGCCAATTAATCAGTTTCATGAAACTGAAAAGCTTCTGTAAGGCAAATGACAAAGTCATTCACACAACGCCACAGACTACAAATTGGGAAAAAATATATATTTTTTTTTACCAACTCTACCTCTGATATAGGACTAATATCCAAAATATATAAAGAACTTGAGAAATTAGATACAAAAACCCAAATAATCCAATCTCCTGTCAGAATGGCTAGGATCAATAACACAAGTGACAACTCATGCTTGTGAGGCTGTGGAATAAGGGGAACACTCCTCCATTGCTGATGGGAGTGCAAACTTGTACAATCAGTATGAAAATCAATATGTCAATTCCTCATAAAGTTTGGAATTGATCTACCTCAAGATCCAGCTATACTATTCTTGGATATATACCCAAAGGACAATTCATCCTATCACAAGTCTGTACAATGAATCTTAAAAGGTCTTATTAATAAAAACAAACCTGGAGCCTGGTATTAGGGTGAATGCTGAAAGATCAGGGAAGCAGAACAAGCCACAGTCAACCTCTCTTCGCTAATTCCTCAGCTGATCTTGTTTCCTCAGACTGAAAGCCTCTGAATCCTCATCCGAATGAATCTCAGATGAACTGGTGCTAAAAGCTTAAAGCTTAAAAAGGCTCTAGTTCCTGGTCCTCATGCCTTATATACCTTTCTACTTCCTGCCATCACTTCCTGGGATTATGGAAACATGCTTAGCTGTTTCCAGTGTGGCTTTGAACTCACAGAGATCCTGGTGGATCTCTGCCTCCAGAATGCTAGGATTAAAGGCATGTGCTACTATTGCCTAAACCTACGTTTAATATAGTAGCTATTCTGTTCTCTGACCCCCAGATAAGTTTATTGGGGTATACAATATATCAACTACACAAGTCCACTTGCTCAACTGTGTTCATTGCTGTTCTATTCATAATAGACAGAAACTGAAAACAACCTAGATGTCCCTAAACAGAAGAATGGATAAAGAAACTGGCACATTTACATAATGGAGTATCACTCAGCTGTTAAAACAAATGGCATCATGAAATTTGCAGACAAATGGATGGTAACTAGAAAAAAAACCATTCACAGTGACATAACCCAGAAAGATAAATATGGTATGTATTCACCTCTATACTCTATATGGATAGTAGCTATTTCATAAATGATAGCAAGCTACAATCCATAGACCGGGAGAGGTTAAGTGTAGAGGAAGGGACTTGGGGTGACACATGGCTCCCCCTGGGAGGGGGAAATAGAATAGATTTTATGGGTGGACTGGGGTCTGGTTGGGATACAAATGGGTGGATCAAGTGGGAAGAGATAGGGGAGATAGGGTTGAAGGTGGGAATGTAGGGAGAGACAGCTAGATTTTGAGGGGTATTTGAGGGATGGTATGGAAACCTAGAGTAGTGGAAACTTCCTAAAATATATGAAGGTGCTCATAATGAGATCTCCTAAAAATGGGTGGTGATAGAGTCTCAACTGGCCATTTCTTGTCACCAAATGAGTCTTCCAGTATTGGGACAGGGTTGCATTCAATTGAGTTGTTGACCAAAGGAGTTTCATGGAAATCAGCAAACAACCCAAGTTGTTGCCAATGGGTTTCTCTCTGCAAACTGACTGTGGGGAACCATTGCAGAGGACAACACCCATACAACTCATTGAAAACAGAGAAGTCAAGTTACAGCCTACCTGGAGCCTTCAACCCTCTGTTCTAGTGCCTTGGTGCAGGAAGGTACTCTGTAGGCTACCAAAAAGGAAACATAAACACCAACAAGTCACAAAACTTTGACCTACACCATGTCTTTCCTCCAAGATATGCTAGGGCAATGGTGGCACAGAACTTGAAGTAGCCAACCAACATCTGTTTAGACTTAAGATCCACTCCACAAAATGGAACCCATACCCGACACTGTTTGGGTAACCAAGAACCAGAGACTAGATATCCCAGAAATTTAGGGTAAAATCATATATTACTCATCTAAAAAAAGTAACAATAAAATGACTCTCGTTGATATTCTGCTATACTTAAGAGATCAGTGCCTTACTCAGCCATCATCAGAGAAGATTCCTCCTGCAGCAGATTGGAACAAATACAGAGACCCACAGCTAGACATTATGGAGAGAGAGAGAGAGAGAGAGAGAGAGAGAGAGAGAGAGAGAGAGAG
>CABHPP010135813.1:0-31387 GCA_902168425.1 Peromyscus attwateri | reverse complement strand
GAGAGAGAGAGAGAGAGAGAGAGAGAGAGAGAGAGAGAGAGAGAGAGAGAGAGAGAGAGAGAATAGAACACCCAACTGTAAATGGGCTTTCTCCATCAAATCCTTCCCCTCCAGAGCTCAGGAAATCCAGTGGAAGTGGAGGTAGACAGAGTGTAAGAGCCAGAGGAGGTGGAGGACACGAGGAGAACAAGGTCCTCTAAATCAACTGAGCAAGGCTTATATGAATTCACAAAGACTAAAGAAGCAAGAACGGAGCCTACAGTGGCCTACAACAGGTCCTGTGTGTACAAAGTGTAGATTTTAGGTTAGTATTCTTATGGGACTCTTGAGTGTGTGAATAAGTGGGTCTCTGATTCTTGTGTCTTCTCTTGAGGCTTTTTTTTTCATTCTGTTGGTTCACCTTGTCTACCCTTGATGTGATAGTGTTTGTTTTATCTTACTATATTTTATTTTATCATGTTTCATTGTTATCACCAAGAAGGCTCTTCTTTTCAAATGAGAGACAGAAAGGGAGTGAATCTGAAGAGGAGGGGATGTGGGGAGGGACTGGGAAGAGTAGAGAGAGGGGAAACTGTAATCAAGTTACATTGTATAAGGAAAGAATTTATTTCTTTCCTTTTTTGTTGCTTATTTGTTTTGTTTGTTTGTTTGTTTGTTTTTGAGACAAGGTTTCTCTGTGTAGTTCTGGCTGTTCTTGAACTCATTCTGTATACTAGGCTGGCCTTGAACTCATAGATCTATCAGTCTCTGCTTCCCAAGTGCTGGGATTAAAGGCATGTGCCACCACCACCAAGCCAAAAAAAAAAAAAAACTGCTTTTAATAAACAGGAAAAAAAACAATTTTAAAAATAAAAAAAGAAAAGAAAAAACTAATGGATACCTGTAGATATAATCTACAAATGTAATCTACAAATGTGTGTTTTATTCTTATTTTAAACATTTTTATTGAAGTGAATAAACTCATCCATAAATTAGGTGGCAGCAGACTTAGAGTTTGTAAATAACTAAGTATGCTGATGAATAGGCACAAATTGAAAAGATGAGGTGTTAAGAGCACAATGAAATGCTTGGCATCTAGCCTAAAAAGTATTAAACTATAGGCTTGTAAGGATGGAGTTCCCAGTAATTAATACAAATGAGGCCTGAGATTTACTTGATTGCAAACTCAAAAGCATGACATCAGTTCTAAAATATAAATGTGATTTGGTGCTACATCAATGATTAACAATGGTCCTGTGGTCCACGAAGCCATCTTTGTGCACATGGTGCTGTGTATGAATACTTCTCTGAGGAGAAAAGGGTCTTATCTTTCATTAGCTTTTTAATGAGAAAAGTGACTCATGAAACATGAAGCTTGAGCAGCCCAGGAAGAGATGGTAAAAATCCTATTCTGGACACATGTTAGGTCAAATGACACTTGTACCATTGGAATTAGTTCTTGGAAATGCGTTTTAAGGGGGATATTGATTAATTGAAGCATCTCCAGGAGGCAGTCTGGAGCAGTAAAAGGTCTGAAACCCACGACCTGTAAAGGTGTATTGAAGGAACTAGAGGGCAAGGCTGGAAGAGAGTATGATTTTACAGAAGTGTTGCATGTGACTTAAAAAGTAGTGGTTATATTGAAAAAAGATAAAATTGTAATGTGTGATAGAGAATGTGAGGTAATGGAAATTCTCATAATCTGGTAATGAGTATACAATGATGTGATCATACGGCACAGCAATTATGAATGATTGGTGTTCAAAGTACACATTTATTTGTTCATATTTTAAAGGTATTTTGTAGACAAAGTATATATACAACACCAAGACATTTATAAGGTGATTACTATGATAGTTTTATTAATTGTTCCAAACTAGATATTCTCAAAGAACTTGTCATGTTTAAGAATTCCACATGGCAGTTAAAACCAAAGTGGTGGTAGACCTAATGTGCAAAGATAAAGATTTATCTATTAGTGTGGCCATCTAGCACATGAGGGAAACTGTATGTGTGTGTAGTGCACAGGGGTGGAGGGATCAAATAGTCTGGAGCCCCATGTCATACTCAAGACTCTGAAAAGGATCTTACCTCCTGCTGATGCATGGTCAGAAATTTAACTCAATGATTAGCTGTTTATTCTTCATTGAGATACCACATACTAATCAATCTGGTCTAACACAGTTCCATAGGAGACATAAACAGCGTTTCACACCAGGACAGTTTGCTCCATCCGATGGTGTGCTGGCTAGGTTTTCTGTCAAGTTGACACAAGCTAGAGGCATTTGGGAAGAAAGAATCACAATTAAGAAAATGGCCCCCTGCCCCATATTGGCTGACAAGGTTGTGGGACATTTTCTTGATTGATTGCTATGGGAGGGCCCAGCCCAGTGTGGGTGGTGGTACTCCTAGGCAGGTGGTCATGGGGGTGTATAAGGAATCAGGCTGAGCAAGCTGTGGGGAGCAAGCTGGTAAGCAATGTTCTTCCATGGCTTCTGCTTCAGTTCCTGCCTCCCAGTTTGCCACCCTGACTTTGCTCATGGATGAGTGCGTCCTAAGAGTTGTTTTTGGTCATGATGTTTTTCCACAACAATAGAAAAGTAACTAAGACAAATGTTTGCAGGGGTGGGAGTAGAGCATCCAACACCTATCCTAGAAGGAGTGTTTACTGATGCTGTACTAGTTTTGTTTTAATTTTATATCACTCTGACTCTCATTCTTATTTTTAATCTTTCCTCATGAGTACACAGCTCTTAGCATTTTATTTGAGTTTTTGCCTGTTTTTTATTGATGTTTCTGCTTCTATTCTATTTTTCTCTCCTATTTCTCTATCTTGTCTGTTTTATTCTTATGTCATCTCCTTTCTCCTATTACTTTTCATCTTAACTATACATTTCCGTGGATTGAGTGATCTTTAAATTGCAGTTACCCTAGTAGTATCCCCACTCTTCCTTCCCATTCACTTTCCTTTCCTTAATTTTTATCTGTTGCTCTAATATTAATACCTAGTCTTACACGGTTCATATACTTTCCACTCACTTCCTTAATAGCTAATATCTTACTACACGTTGCATTATATATTATTACTTTCCTCTAATAAACTTATTTAAGGACACAACCACAAAAGAAACTTATAGGTCAATATCTCTGATGAACACAATTTCAAAACTTCCCAGTAATAATAAATACCTGTGAACTGAGTTAAGCGATGCCCTCAAAACATCATTTAACATGAACAAGTTGGATTCATCCCAAGGAGAAACATCAAAAAGTGTAACCTCTCACATGAGTAGATCCAAAAACAGAAATTAAATTATATTTATTTCAAGTGATACAGAAGCCAAATGCCACTTTATAATAAAAAGCAGAAGAAATTTGAAATAGAAAGAATACACTTCAACATGATAAAGGCTACGTAAAAAAAAAACCTATAACCAACATTATACTATATGTGAAAAAACTCATAGCATTTCCATGAAAATCAGAAATGAGATGATGATGTCCTATTTCTCCATTCTTATGCAATATAGTGTTTGAAATCTTAGCCAGAACAGTGAGACAAAAGATAGAATTAAAAGGAATACAGACAGAAGAGGAAGTGAAAGTATCCCAGTTTGCAGATGCCCTGATAACAGTGATTCTAAAGATTTCACTAGAGAGCTCTGAAGCCTGATATGTACTTTATCAAAGTAGTGGGCACAAAATCAGCATGCAGAAACCAGGAGCCTCTCTATGGACCAACAACAAACATGCCGAGAAAGATGTCAGAAAGATGATAACCTCAAAACAAAATTATCCCCCACCAAAAACCCCGGACTAAGTCTAACAATTCAGAATATTATATTAAATGCTCCAAGTGATAAAGTGAAGAAATAGAGGAAACCGCTTTCAAATTTTAAGATGAATTAAAAGATAAATGTAAGTAGACAGAGAATAGCTTTCTAGCTTTGAGAAATGGCTGTGAAATTGATCATAGAAGCAAGGTTATAGAGTGAGTTTGTACATGTCTGTATCCTACCTGAACGATCTCACAATGAAGGACAGATGAGTGAGTGGGTGTGTGGAAATGGAGTATGATTACATAATTTCATTTTTGGAAGGACGTCAATGAACAAGTTTCTATGAGAAGACTTGCTGAAGGCTATGTGAGAATGTTCATCTTTTATAATGTACACCAAAATTCATTTCTTAAGAACGCTTAAAGTTTTCCATCACCCATCCCTTTATTTCCTTGTAACTTGTTTGTAGAATGATTTAAAATATAAAAAATTAAAAGGACTCGTGTATATGTATGATGATGACTGCTTCTTGCTTTAAAAGGGTTAAGTGGAAATAGATAACTATAAATAATCAGTTATTGTAAGCACTTGATACAAATATAAGAATATAGCAAAAAGTCACATAACAGGTTATTATAAGATAGTTTGTGAAATATCTTATAAAAACCTTTTCCTTTATTCTATCTTTGACATAATTTTTTGTAAGTTAGTGTTATTTTTTCTCTTGATATTTTCCCTGTGCTTAGAGTTTCTTCCTATGTAAATGGCTTTTTAATTGGTGTGTAGTTTTGTTTAGGAATATGAAATAGTTCTGGTGATGGATTCTGCCCAGCAATGTGAATATAGCTAAGGCCACTGAATTGTACAATCACAGATAGGTATTTTATGCTATTTATACTTTATCTAATTAAAAATTCTTGCATCCACTGACAATAAAACATTTACATTTTAAATTCACCTCTACAGAGCACTTCAGGAACAGCATAGTCCCACTAAAGCCTTTATTTTGAGTGACCCACCAGTTTTGGGAAAGAATCAGGATAATGTGGATGTTGTGTATATGGATACACTCACATCAGAGAGAGAGACAGTTCAGCATGAACACACCAAAATATTTCAGTTAGATACTTGAACAGATTATAACTTGGTATTAGGAATTGCTCTTGTGTGCAATGAGGGTTGTAGTGGGCTAACATATTCATTCCTGAGAGGAATTGATTTTGCTGAGTAGCTTCCATTGTGCCTGTTTCCTGAGTCAAGCTGCACATAACAAGGCTCTGAGATCTTGTACACTTGAATAATCAGCGTCCAGGACCCCTTGGGGCTCGCAGCTTGCATCTGGCTACTTGTGTCTCCTTTCCCACTGGCTTCCTTCCATCACACATGATCCACAATGCCAACCACACCTGCAGCTGCTAATACTTTGCTTTCTAGTCTTTGGAATCTGATGATGGGACCATGAAGACACAGTTGTAAGAATTCAAATAGAGGTGATTTTGATCATGCCCAGGCATTGGAATAGTTGCCTGAGAGAGCAAACCATGTCTACATAAAAATGAAGTCTTCAATTGCTGAAGCTTATGATGATGATGATCAGTGTCCCAGTGCACTGACTATCTTAGATATATTATTATGCTATACTTACATAGATGGGCGTTGTACAAACTGTGGCAAGGGAAAGTATTTTTGTATGTTCCTTTGGAAATTTCCCTATGTGTGCTTAATATTTCCACCACATTTCTAAGGAGTCTCCCATTTTTCCTGAGAAGTTGAACCGCTTTTGTGCTCTATTCATTACAAGGATTTCCCTGAAATTTTTTTAAAAAGGATTTCCAGCAATGGGGTCCTTTCAGAACACCTACAGAGGATACAAAAACCACATTGTTGTGTATTGTATTGATGTCAACAG
This sequence comes from Peromyscus attwateri, assembly GCA_902168425.1. Classification (NCBI taxonomy): domain Eukaryota; kingdom Metazoa; phylum Chordata; class Mammalia; order Rodentia; family Cricetidae; genus Peromyscus; species Peromyscus attwateri. The sequence goes on along the minus strand of CABHPP010135813.1, from coordinate 25,720 downwards.
GATTGTGTCTGCACCCTAGTGTGATGTCAGAACAATAAAGTGTGCCTTTCATGTTGCCAACTCACTGGAATAAAAGACCCATTCAGAGAGAAACTCTTGGATGGTCACAGTTTTTAGGAGTTTTTATGCATGGCCACACAAGCTTATAACTTCAGACATTTCTTTAAACACTGCCCTTATCGTGTCTTCTTGTTGAGGCTGAGTTTTCAGAGATGAGTGAATATTTTTATATTTAGAAGATGAAACATCTGTTCATTCTTTGCTTAACAAAAATAAATATGCTTTCCAGAGTGACTGCTTCCCAAAGCCGGGGTTAGCGCTTCGCTCAGGCCACTTCCTAAGGCCCCTAGTGTTAAGATTGACAGCCAAACGTGGCTTTCATAAATCTAGTCTCTGTACAGTTGCGAAGCCCCAGCAGGAAATTAACTCTTGTAGGGATGGCGAGCCCAGTGGGTACTTTAGAAAGAAATGAGAACCTTTTGCTCTTCTGTGCCTCAACTGAGAAAGTACTTCACTTTAGCAATTAGACTTTGGAGAGAGAAAATTAAGCACTCTACCCTACTTTCTGACTCTTCATGTAATTGTTAAACTTTCTTTCCCCTAATTACAAGTTCATTTTGAATGCTGGAGAAATTGGATGTCCAAGGACAAAACACCGATTACCTGGAAGCTACCTTTCCTATCCCACCCATCCATGTCTGTGTTCTTGTATTGGGTCTGTCTAGTTCTTTGAAACACATAACCTTTTCATTCATAAGTAAACATTGAATAGCATAATTTTAATGATTCTAAGGTATTTCATTATAGAGTGACTACTGGTTTAAAGAACAGCTTGATTAGGACACTTGTGTTATTTTTATTTTATATAACTTTCTGCAATTTTACATTTTTTTTAATTCTGTGTCTCCTTTTGGTTGAATCACCGTGTCTCTGCTTGACTATATTGATTTATGATGAACAAAAAAGCCACAATCTTCCTCTTTGTGCACATGCTGAGCACTTATGTAGTGGAGCTTTCTAGGAGGTGCAGACCTTTGCAATGGGGTGTGGGCTTCTTATTATCACAGGACTTGAGATGGAACATAGGCCTCATGCTTGACAAGCAAGGACTCTGCCTTTCAGTCACAGCCTAGTTCTATATTTTCTATATTCTAATAGATAATGTCAAGTTGTTACTGAAACAGGTGTATCAATTTGCATCCATGTAGCATGAATCTCTAAAGATCTTATTAATAAAAACAAACCTGGGACCAGGTATTGGGGTGAATGCTGAAAGATCAGAGAAACAGAACAGACCACAGCTAACCTCACCTTGCCAATTCCTCAGCTGATCCTATTTCCTCAAACTGGAAGCCTCTACATCCTCATCTGAATGGATCTCAGCTGAACTGCTGCTCCAAAGCCTAAAAGCTTAAAAAGGCTTCTAGTTCCTGGTCCTCACACCTTATATACCTTTCTGCTTTCTACCATCACTTCCTGGGATTAAAGGCATGTGTCACCATGCCTGGCTGTTTCCAGTGTGGCTTTGAATTCACAGAGATCCAGATGGATCTCTGCCTCTGGAACGCTAGGATTAAAGGTGTGTGTGCCACCATTTTCTGGCCTCTATGTCTATCTAGTAGCTGTTCTGTCCTCTGACCCCAGATAAGTTTACTGGATGCACAATATATTGGGGGACACAATATATCACCACACATCCCCAACAATAATGCCTTTTCCCATTTTCTATGATTTCAAATATGATGTTCTTAAAATATGATGTTGGCATTATGGAAAAAATGTCATAGGCTAATTCTTTGTTTCTGCCTTTGTGTTTGTTTTGAGCTAGGGGCACATGAGGTTAAGGATACCCTTAAACCAAATGTAGCCAAATATGATTGAACTCCTGATCCCTTTTCATACACCTCCTGATACAGGAATTACAGGAGCAAGCCACCTTGCCCAAGCTCTATAGCTAAATTTCCATTGCCTTAATAGCTTTAAAAAGCCAGAAATTTTGTCAGTGGTTATTGAACATTTGTATATATAATTTCAATGGATTTTTGTCTTGGAAACATTTGTATAGTTTTCTATTTTATTAGATCTTATTGATTAGTACAAAATTTTAGCCTTTTATTTTCAACATCTGGCAGGTTTATTCTTTTAATTCATCTCTTATCTTTCAATTTTACTTGTGGTACTTTTCACTTAGAAATATTTTTAATTATAGCCCACATTTTTATCAATTTCCTTATGAATTGTAGGTCTTATGTATGTTCTAGAAATGTCTTCCATAAAAATATTGTTCATGTTTTCTTCTAGGACTATTGTGCTTAGATATGAAATCTATTTGAATTGTGTTTGTGTGTATACCCATATGCATGCGAGTGGTGTAGATTTGTGTTTCTGGGGGCTGTGCATCTGTGTGTATAGCTTTATGTGGTAGTCAGAGTCAATGTCAAGGGTCTTCCTCAATCACTTTTTACACAAATCTACCCCACTCACGTGCATAAAATTAACTTAGAGAGTAGCAAATTTTCTAGTATTACACTTTATCCACACTTGGAAATTTTTTGAAGTTTAGTTTAATTAAATTAGATAATCTTTAACTCTACATAGCAACTTTAAAAATAAATAAGTAAAAATAGACAAAGAGTGGATTTGTTCTGGCTTCAACAATCGGCTAGGCCAATAGAACCAAAATGCCCAGTTGTGGTGCTGGTTGCCTTCTATGGCATTAGTTTTCCGTTTTAGGTTTAGGATGACTTGGGGAAAGTGGAGGGAAAACACTGAATGTACAACTAAACACTGCTTATGAACAAGCTTTAGACATCTGGGTGGTTCTTGTACCAGGAATCGATGTGGCTGTAGCTGCCTTTGTAAGGATAACATTAATATCTTACATTAGCTACTGCAACACTGAACAACAGTTCCAGGAAGCCCAGCTTATAAGAGGATAGTTTAACGAATTTAAATTAATATTAATAGTTTATTAGTAGTTTAATATCATTGTGCTGCACCCTAGAAATGACCCCTGTCCTTCACATCTCACATGAGACAGAACTCAGCATGGTCAGCTTCATCCCCAAAGGGTCCCACACTTCCCCCCAACTTCTTCCTCTCTGTCAACCTATTTACTCAGTAGTCTAAATAATCTTTTCTCCGTAAAAATGATGTATTTTAATTGACACATGATAATCCCACATCTTTGTGGATGAACTGTGCTAATTCAACACATGAATCCTGTGTTATGATCCACTGATGGAACTTAGCATTTGTCTCCTAAACACTTGCCATTTCTTTCTGTTGGGACCTTCAAACCCCCTCTTTCTGTTCTTCAAAAATAAGCAGTACTTTTCTTTCTTTCTTTCTTCCTTCCTTCCTTCCTTCCTTCCTTCCTTCCTTCCTTCCTTCCTTCCTTCCTTCCTTCCTTCTTTCTTTCTTTATTTCTTTTTTTGGTGGAATGGTTACCCCACTGTACTACATGTACAACTCTAGAATGTTTTTCTCTTATCTAACTGCATGTGATAATGGATCCATCTGACCTTCCTCTGCCCCTCTCCACTTCCCTTCCTATCCTCTAGTTGCTACTTTCTACTTTTATGAATTCTGCTTTTGTAGTATTCACTGGTGAGAAAACACAGCATTATTAATTAATTAATTAATCAATCTACTTATTTATTTATTGTGTGTGTATGTGTGTGTGTGTTTGTGTGTGTGTGTGTGCGCGTGCACATGCACGTGTGTGTGTGTATCTGGCTTTAACACAGTGTTCCCTGGTTCTATAAATGGTCTTTTACATTTTTATTTTTATTTTTATTTAAATTAAAAAATCTTAGATTACAAAAATTTGAAAAGTCATTCAGAAAGTTCTTACATACAACCTACTAATCTTCTAACTTTAATGGCTTTCATACATCCCCAGTTATGGACACCAGAAAACTGAGCTGATTCAATGCTATTCATTAAACTACAGAACACGTTCATTTCACCAGCTGTTCCTCTCATATTTCTGGTCCAGGATCCAATCTAGGTTCCCACATTACATTTCCATGTCATAACTCTTTAGTGTACTGCAATTTGTAACAGGTCCTTAGCCCTGGCCTTATGGAAACGACATTAGCGGCTGATTCTGTAGAGAGTTTGCAAGTTTAGGTGTGTCTGTTTTTCCCATGATTAGATTGTGGTTATTCATTTAGGGGAAGAATAGCCATGAAAATGGTGTGCTTTTCTCCATACATCATGCCAAGGGGACTGTCCTGTTAAAGATATAAGTTAGAGTATGTCACAAACTCTTATTGTTTTCCCATTTATTTGAGAGTAAAATAAAAAACTTTCCTACTCAACAATACTACCCATTACTTTAACTTACGCATTTTGTAAGGGTCAATGCAAATTAAAAGGCAAATGCTTATAAAAGGAAAATGCTTTTCCCTGTTGAAAACAAAGAGAAAAAACTCCATCCTCTTCTGTTTGGGACATTTACTTTGGAAACTTTGTTTTTTCTGTTTGAAATGCATGAGAATTGTGTTTAAAGCTAATAAACTTCTCGCCTGTTCTGGACTGTCTCTCTCAAGGCTCAGGGCTAGCTGTTAGAAATGTAATTCCCAAGGAAGACAGCACTGTCTTGCAGTTCCTATGGGAACACAACCCCTTATTCCAAGTTGCAAAACTGCCTGTTGTCATAAAGAGTCCTATGGATAAAGACACACAGCTAACATAGGTAGTGTCAGCCAAGTGACCGAGAAGATATGTGTGAGACAGGCTGTGTTTTTAGCAGCTCTTAGGTGAGGACTTGTTAACCATGTGTCTCGAGGAACTTGAATCCCATTCATTGTTTCTGCTCAGCAGTATAGAAGGGCATAGGCCTTTTAGTCATTGTATTCTGTTTGGACTACCTGTGTTATGTTAATATTATTCAACAATAAAATTCTTTACTGTGTGGAAAGGTTTTCTAGATTGGGAGATGATGTTTTTAGTTCTGTTCTCCAACAGTCTCCCTTCTACTTGTTCCACTCACTGTGGCTTTCTTTCATATGCTGGAAAATACTAAATTGTTGTTTACCCCAAATCCTTTACGTTCCCCATCTATTCATCTGAGTGGCTACTTCCATTGTTCAGTCTGAGTTGAGATGTGATCAACCCCTTCCTAGCATGTTTATCCCATGATCCTGTTTATGTCTTGCAGAATACTTAGCACAAACCATAGCTGTTGTATTTATTGATCTCTTCATGTATTTATAGTACATTTCTCTCCATTATAACGTGAGCTATAGGAGGAATGCCTCTGTCCTGTTCCCAGCTGACCCTTCATACCTGGAACACTGCCTGACACAGAGGCACTTTGTGAGTACTTGTGAAATGGACCAATGAGTGAACAAATAAACTGAGAATGATGCACAGCTTGGGATGGTTATGTAATGAAGATATGCCTCTCCTTTGATCTACTTTCTTATTGCTCAAAAGCTGTAGTTTTTAAACAATATTTTTATTCAATGGGCATATAAAATCAGTGTACCAAACAAATAATACATGAAAAATTCACCTTCATCCTTGAATAAAAATTGGCTCAAAGGCTTGTTTTTAAAATGGGAGGATCTGTGATTTTTTTTTAAATTATCAAATATTTTAGGAAAGATTTCATGTTAATTCTGGATATTGCTGGGGCCATTTGAATTAGCATTGGCTAATTGGCCACTGAGCACCAATTACTTGTGAATAAAGAGAAAATGAATGCCAAGAAGGGGAAAACGGAGACTCATTGTTCAGTATGTCTACTAGGTGCCTGCTAGGTGCCTGCGCATCCTTACAGACAAGAAGGGACCTCCTGTATAGCGCTGGGAAAGATGGCAAGATGACAGTTGAGGGAAGGCTTAGAGTCGTGCTTCTCCTGGGGAGCTTTTTAGACACAGACTGCTGAACCTCAGCCTTGAAAGTTCCCCTGAAGTAGGCCTGGGGAAGGACTTCAGAATTAGCATTTTAAGAAGTTCCCAAATGATGCCAACCTTGTTGATTTGGGCTCAGCACTTTGAGAACTGCAAGTATTGATTGACTACTGGAAAGATAACATTTGCTCATAACAATCTTTTTAGAATTGGTCATGGCGTTTTCTGATTAAAAAAATGTTTGTTTTAACGTTATGTGCATGAGCATTTTGCCTGCGTGTGTGCATGTATACCACATGTATCCCTGGATCAGTGCTTTATCACAACAGAGAAGCAAATCAGGATACTGGGCAAGCACTCCACCAACTGACATACATTACTAACCCAAGAAAAGGATTATTTTACATGCTCCAGTCTCTATTTTTTACCCTTGTGTGTATGTGCATGTGTGTGCACGAGTGCGTGTGCATGTGTGCGTGTGTGTGTGTGTGTGTGTGTGTGTGTGTGTGTGTGTGTATTGCATGTACTGGTTATACACATTATTTAATTTAATGCTACATACCAGGGTAAATGTTATTCTTTTCTCTTTTACCCATGAAATACTTAAGCCTCGAATGACTCCCACGTAGTTAGTGACAGGTACATATCTTCTGTAGGGCTTTCTGACTCAATCATAAAGTCTCTGTATTAGGTTGCTTCTCAGGAGAAATAGAAACACATTTTAATTTGAAGTTAATGGGTAACTCCCTGAGTTGTTATTAGACTGACATGGAAGTCACTTATTTGCTTAAAGTTAACTTATTTTGATATGGAAGGGTTGTTAACATAAACGTCCTGACTTGACGTATCATATCTTGGTCCTTTATTACCCAAGGAAGATGGTAGCCTTGCTTATGGAAACAGCTGGAAGTATTTAAAAGTTTACTCTAGCAAAATACCCACTTCTTCTTGAGTCTGAGTAATTTGTCTAAGTTGCAGAAACAATCTGACCTTTTCCTTTCTTTTGCTTAATTGCCCATATGATATACTGAATTTTCTATGAAAAGAAACTAAGACCAAAGAGTTCTCCTTAACATCCCCAGAAATGCAGGGATCACCTTGAAAACCTCTGAGAAACTAACCAGGAGAGGCACATGACTACACCCATAAATGCTTCTCTTTTTCCAAGTCAAAATTAATGGCTAATAGGATAGCATAGATACCCAGTCCATATTGACACTATTTATAAAGTCTTGATATTTTAGACTTGTATTGCACCATTAATCTCAGAATCATAAAAATGGTTGTTGAAATTTATACCATATTAATCTGATTAACACTGAGATGGTCAAAATAAAGGATTGGAGAGAAATATTTATTTCACAAGGGTAAGGACTTTAATATACAGAAAGCAGCATAAATCTGCAGATGTTCTAATTAGATTCAGCTGAACTGCTTCAGCATGTAGAATAACATGGATTTACTCTGGCAACCACCAAGAATAACTTTTCTGATGCAAAAAAAATGTTGAACTTCCAATATTGAGACATAAACTACCCCAGCCCAGGGGACAGATTTCTTTCGCATAAATTTCATTGGCTCCGAGCCCCCTAGTTCCTAAGTTCCTTTATTATAAGACTCCAAATGGATTTGCTGTTGCTGCAATTGTACCCTGTTGGTACTCTCCTTTGATTACAGTACCTGGAACCTTCCTTTCTGTTGGTAGTTAAGCATTAACCTTAGATCACTAGGATTCCATCAAGCAAGTTATTCACATGATGCTTAATTTACAATCAGGGAGTAGTGCAGGCAATGAGAAAATCTGCCTCATAAAGGAGGTGACTTTAAGAAAATAAATATATTTCATAGGAAGCATTTTTGTTAGCTGATTTCCTATCTATTTTTATAACCATTGTGTGTATGAGTTTCTCTCTCTCTCTCCGCCCTTTCTCTCCCTCCCCTTCTATTTATCTCCCTCTTATAGACAAATTTCTAAACGATCTTATTAAATAAAGAACATGGAACCAAATATAGGGGTGAAAGCCTTAGAGATCAGGGAAATAGGAATAGTCACCAGCCAACCTTACCTCACCAGCTCTGCAGCTTCCAAAATGCCACAACTTCCTATCTACCCAGGCTTTTATTGCCTTGTGGTTCTGCCCTCTCATTGACTATCTTAGCCCAGCTACCTCACTTCCTTGTCTCTGCCTGTCTGTGCAGACCTCCAGGTCTCTATGGTAGGTACTGGGATTAAAGGCATGTGTCATCATCCTTGGCTCTGTTCCCTAGTATGGCCTTGAACATACAGAGATCCTGCCTGCTAAGTGATAGGATTAAGGGCATATGCTACCACTGCCTGACTTTTGTGTTTACTTAAAATGGCTTGCTATTTCCTCTGATCTCCAGGCAAAGTTTATTTATAAACATACAATTAGAATATCACCGTATTTCAGCACAGATAAAATATCACCTCTCTCTCTCTCTCTCTCTCTCTCTCTCTCTCTCTCTCTCTCTCATGTGTGATGTGTGTGTGTGTGTGTGTGTGTGTGTGTGTGTGTGTGTGTGTATGTGCAACATGGTGTGCCTTTGAAGTTAGATGACAGCATTAGCTATTTGTCCCCACCTTCTACCTCATTTGAGGCAGGGTTGCATTCACTGCACATATTATGCCATGCTAGCTGGCTGTCCATTTTCTGGCAATTTTCCTGTCTCTATCTCCAAACTCACTGTAGGAGTGTGGGGGATTACACATGCTCATTACTATGCCTGGCTTTTTCTGGTGATATTTTGTTTGTGCTCTAACAAATAAAGCTTGCCTGAAGATCAGAGGGTGGAGCTAGCCACTAGTTAACCATAGAAGCCAGGCAGTGGTGGCACACACCTTTAATCCTAGTACTTGGAATCTCATGCCTTTGATACCAGTACTTGGAAGGCACACACCTTTAATCCCAGCACTAGGGGTGTGGACACAGGAAGTGATATAGCTGGGCAGAAAGAGGAATATAAGGTGGGAGGGGACAGGAGCTCAGCTCCCTTTCAGGCTGAGGTGTTGGTGAGGTTAGGGATAGTTGTGGCCTGCTCCTTTGTCTCTCTGATCTTTCAGCATTTACCCATAACTGACTCTGGGTTCTTAATATTAAGACCAATTAGGATTCATGCTACAGCTTTGTGTAGATTTGGGGATCTGAACTCAGGTCGTCACACTTGTGCAGCTAAAGATTCACCACCAAGACACCTCTTGATTTCTTCTTTTCCTGAAAATATGCCATTTTTTTTTATCTTCCATATCTCATCAGGGTAAATCTGTGTAGTCTTATGTTAAAAAGTGGTTCAGTGACTCTTCTGGACCTTCATGGAGGTCCAAGTACAGGTACACTAAGAAACACACCCTCATCTGCCTTGGGGCCCCTTACTTGATTCTTTTTGGTGCTTAGCTTTGGAAAGTCCCATTGGCAACACCAGCTTCCCATTCTATTAATCACTAGACCTTTCTATCAGATGTGTTGGGAGGTTTTTGTTTAACTATTTTTCCTTCTTCAAGAGCAAGGTGAAGGAGAATGTTCTTTTCAAAGGATGTCAAGGAGAAATGTGATGTAAGCTGTGTTTGGACCTCATTTCATTGGCTTCTCCTTAGACAAGTCTCCCTTTGGTCAATACTCCCTCAATTATATTTGATAAGCCAACCTGTTCTCCTTAATTACAATGTTGGCAGGCCATCTTTATGTGAATCCATGCCAAGGATTTGTTGTAATCTCCACGTTTTATGATTTTCCATTTTAAATACTGAAAGAATAATTTCCTGAACCTGTCTGAAGGAGCACCTCTTGTAAGCATGAATTTTATCTCTCTCATAATCTTTTCGGATCTCAGTGAATTTGTGTGGAACAAAAACCACACTGCTCAAATATACAGTGTTTTAATTTTTTAATAAAAACAATGTAGCTATGAAAGGCATTTAGAGGAAATTGATTTGAAATAGATGTTACAGTGTCATAAGAAATAGTTTGCAAAATTCAGAACAGTGAACATAGAAAATCAACATTATTTATAGACTTACCAGCTACCCATTGCTGTAGAATCTAAGTCAGGAACATTATAAAGTTATGTAGGACAAGCTCTTAGCATTGACATTTAACACCTGTTTGTCCAGTTCACATATTTTGTTTCCTATATATAAAGCTATATGTCACAGAGTATATGTAGTATTTGTGCATCACATAAACATGTATTTTGGCCAGGCAGTGATGGCGCACGCCTTTAATCCCAGCGCTCGGGAGGCAGAGGCAAGCGGATCTCTGTGAGTTCAAGGCCAGCCTGGTCTACAAAGTGAGTTCCAGGAAAGGCGCAAAACTACAGAGAAACCCTGTCTCAAAAAACAAAAACAAAACAAAACAAAACAAAACAAAAAAAACCACCCATGTATTTTGTAATACACAGACACACAGTATGTTTGTGTAACTGATGTCAAAACAAAGTGGTAACTGATATAAAACCCCATAGTGCCTATAATAGATAAGAAAGTGTGTGTCAATTTTCCTTGCTTTCTCTATATTTTCCTCTTATTTCTTGGACATTTGCCTTTGCATGCTTACTTCCCTTGAAAGATAGGTTGGGAATTAAAAGGAGACTGAATTGGGTTAAGCTTATTAGAATGCTTTGTAGCACACTGCACAGGGAAATACTGGCAGATGAGCTTGGACACAGCTAATGTGAGTACAAGAATGATGGTCCCTCTTCTCACTCCAAGACAGTGTTCCTGTCAACATGGGTCCTGGGGATTAGGGCAGAGAACAATGTCAGAGTAGGGAGACAAGCTATGGGAGCAAACTCTTTAATGGGTCAAATCGTGTGCTCTCAGAGGGAGGAGGCCTACACCTATACCCTAATTTAGTGTCCAAATGACAGCTACTTCCTCTTATGCATTAACTACTGAATATGACTCAGCTTCTGATCATGTGGGGCTTTCTACCTATGAGAACAATGGTTCAGTCTTTATTCACTTCATTCTGAATGCCACTGGGACACTGAAGATGGATCCAAAGTCATCCTTGGTTCTTGAGTCCATGGTTTTTTTTCACCAGCTAAGGTGTTGCTGGGGTACTGTCTTAGCTGGAAATACAAACATTTGCCTTTATTATATGTCTGAGGTGAATAATCTGCCTATTTATCTATCATTTGATAACACTAGACAAGAACAACTGGCCCCTCTGGATAGCATCCGGGAAATGAAATTGTGCTGGCATAGAATAACGCAAGATGTGAATCCAGCAGAAGCACAATCTAAGCCACTGCCATGGTGATGGGTAGAGAAAGAGCAGAGTTTTTGTCCTTCGTACATCTTCTGAATCAATGGAAACCCAATTGTCACCACCAGCTTTTCTAGGTTCAATAGATGATGCTCTCTTTGCTTATTTTCACTTCATGGAATCTCAGTGATATGCCGCATACCTGAAAAAAGAACCTTGATTGCCTCTAAGTCTTTGAGAAGTTAGCCACGGAAGGACTATTCAGATTGACTATTATCTCACTAACCACATCTACCCCCAAGTCTAGCAGTTTCTCTTTTGCTTTGTGCTGTCTACAGCTGGCAGCCCAGAGTTAAAGCTCATTAGCAGTCTGCAGAGTTCTGCTAGACTTTCTTTGCCAGATAGTATGATGTCACGGTTTTCCTCCTCTGATAGAATCTGGAAAGGGCTGAGACTGCAAGTCGGGGGAGGGACATGCAACAGGAAGCAGCCCCATTGTCCCTGTTCTTGGTAATTGTCTCATGATACAGCTACACACTCAGCTCCTAGGACAAAAGCAGGTGTTTTACTTTAATTAAGACCAACAAAGACTTTTCTGTTCTCATAGGCTTGTATTTTTAGATACTAAGGTAAGGCAGAAGAGGACATTATTCTATACTGTGCATAAAAATAAATATTCTACATGAACTGTGTAATTAAGAACTGAAACAGGAGAAATGCAATTCAATTAAAACTGACAGAATAATACATGGAATCAATGGCTTTATTTGGTGTTTAATGATGATATTGTTTTCATTTCATTATACATGAGTCATAACCAGCATTACCTTAGTTTAATTGTATTCCTTACAGAGTAAACCGAAGTATGTATTTGCAGTAGACTCATCAATTAAAAAGAGGCTTATTTAAGGTTGTCATAAATTTATTCCCATGAATAAAACTCAATTTTCCCCATTCTAATAAATTAATCTATTGTAACTATGATCAAGCTTAGGATGGGTAGAGAGAGGCACTGGTATAGAAATGGAGTGAGGGAAGAGTATGTGCAAAGGGTACAGGAAAACTTTCGTAAAAAATGACAGTGGGATGATTCCCAGTGGAGGAAGGATAAGTCAATGTCATTTTGATTCAGCAATCTGAACAAAACATGATGGGATTTTATATGAGAGAAGAAATACTAGAGACTATGGAAAATGAATCATGGAATTGGCACAAAATCAAATGTAACAGAGAGATAGCATTTTTATATTTGGACTATGGATATTTGACTTTTGTGGGTTTTATTTGAGGGGTAGTAGGGTTTGTCTTAGTTAGGGTTTCTATTGTTGTGATAAAACATCATGATTAAAAGCAAATTGGTGAGGAAAGGGTTTATTTCATCTTACACTTTCTTGTCACAGTCCATCATTAAAGGAAGTCATGGTGAAAACTCAAGTCAGCAACCCAGAGACAAGAGCTGAAGCAGAGGCCATGGAGGTATGTTGCTTACTGTTTTGTTCCCTATGGCTTTTGTAGCTGCCTTCTCACATAACTCAGGATCACTTGCCTAGCAGGGGACACCACCCAGAGTGGGCTTGGCCATTCCACATCAATCATCAGTCAAGAAAATGACCTACATATATGCCTACAGGCCAAGCTGCTGAAGAAATTTCTCAATTGGGGTTCTCTCTTCCAAGAAGACCTTAGCCTCTATCAAGCTGATATAGAAACCTAGCTACAGTCTTACTATGTAGCCCAGGATAACCTTGAACTTGCTATGTGGCACAAGCTGGCTTCACACTCATGATCCTCTTGCTTCAACCTACCCAGTAGTTGGACCATAGGTGTACACCATGACTGGATCTTTTAGGTTTTATAGCTAGTACATGAGGCCCAGAAAAAGCAGAAAAAAAGAGACACATGTTGGAAGTTAGGGTACATGAGTACTTGGTGGGCTTAACAGTAGAATTTGGATATTGTGGTTTTGGACATATTTGAAGAATGAAGTTCTTGGGTGTTCTACTAAGTAGAGTACATGCCATTTCTTACTGTTTTGTGAACCCCTCTACAGACACTAGATAAAGTAGTAGTAAATAGCAAGTGGTAGGGCCAGGCTCTGACAAGTTGATCATAACAAAATGTGTCTAATTTCCATATTTCCTATTCTTGACTAAAATTTAAGTATATTATATAAACAGATTAAGATACTTTCACTTGCCCATGACAATCTGAAATCCAGTCTACTTCCAAACCTCATAACAGATTTATTAAGGAAAGAGTAATTTTTACCCTCACCATGAGGTTCAAAGGGGGCTACCCCACTTAACCTGGAAGACCAGATACAGCCACCAAAGCTGTACTTGGGTGAGCAAGAATTTCCCATAGTAAATGCATGCATCTGATTCTTTTGTTTGCCTAAGCCAGAATCCTCTGACTAGGCCACACTAGGTCAACTATGGTGGTGAGTCTTTTATGGTGTCTTGGAAAGGACAGATAGAAAGCAAGGCAAAGAGATAAGTATACACAACAGAGTCTTAAAGCTCACAAAACATATATCAATAAGACCTGTGTTCTGTAGATACGGTTGCTAGTCTTAAATTCATAATAACTCATCTGTAAGAGTCATTTCATATTATCTTTAAACTTATTAGATTTTCCTTTCCCTTTTTGTTTCGATTGCAGGCACTGAGAAAGAAGTACCAATGCATGGATCAGTAGGAAGGCTTTTTGGAGATTTACATGGACTCTCCATTTAAGTACTGAAATTAAACTGATCTTCAAAATTAGATGTATCTGTAAATATGTATATGTGGACATACCACTTAAACATATACATAAATAATTTAAAGGAGGCTGTAATTAAATTGCTATTATTTCTTTTAAAGCTCAAGGATTATTGTTGGCAAATGACATAGTTTTCAGGGGATGGTTAAAAACAAGAGCCATCGTTTATGGATCAGGCAAAAGTATAAAGCACAGTGAATCAGGTAAGTAGCATGTTGATTTATATATTAGTGGTGAAGATTAGACACTCATTCATTGAGATTCTCCCTTTATCTGAGCCAGTTAACAGCACAGTGTGGGTCACAGAGGACTGAAGAAATACAGGGGTGTACTTGGAAGCTTTACAGCAAGCAGTTATGCTATACTCTTTAGGATCTAAGCAAGTGACCTTGATCTTACTGCACTGTGCTTTACCTAGCAGGGCAGTGCATCACAGGTGAGAGACACTATATTATTATAGTACTTATTTAGTATAGTTAGAATTGTAGCACTCACTCATTCACTCTTAACAGTCAATAATTAGATTCTGAGCAGCCCATAAGGTTTAAGCCTTGTGCTAACTGGTAAATGTTTTGATAATATACACTTTATCACATTTATTGTACATAGGGCATTGACTCATACTGTTCTCGTAACCATCCTATGGAGGTCAATTTCCGTCTTTTTAAAGATAGGTCAAGGCATTTGCCTAAGGTCGTATAGCAAGTAAATGGCAGAGCTGAGATTAGAACACAGGAAATCTGGCTCCAAAGTCTGTCCTTGCAAACACAAGAAAGTTTCCCTCCTTATGGTACTTGGGATTCACATGGGATACAGACAACAAGTACATAGAAGACAAACAACAAACAAAAGGGAGGAGCTAAAACAGGACAGAAACATGGAAGGGAGTTAGGGATATGAAAGATACTGAGGCCCTAGACTGGCTGTTAGCAGAGGTGATATCTAAGTTAAGGCTGTCAGGGTGATCAAGGGTCAGCCAAGAGCAGGGCTGTGGAGGCCCAAATTACTCAGGGTCAAAGAATCTGAGCTTGCTTTACCCAGCAGGGCTGCATAATGAGATGATTTGGTCACAGGCATGTTTACCAGGTGTTTGGAAGGGTCTATACTTGGCTGTACAGTGTGCTTTGATCTTGCAAGGGGGAGGCCTTTTGCCTCTCCTCTTGGTGTGTTATAAAAAGACTTTTGAATAAACCTTTGAGGCCATTGGGTACTGATCCAGACCCTCCCAAAGCTATCCTATGTTTTTGTCTTTCTTCTCTTCAACTAGGTCTCTTTTTTTTTTATCTAATATTTTCTTATCCCTCTCTCAAAAGAACCCTTCAAAAGGTGAGGGTTGGCCTCCCACACAGGGCCAGAAAGGCATCCAGGCCATGGGAAGACTTGAGTGCTCAGAGAGCCCTGTCAAGGAAATTCTGTGCTTCCACCTTAGTAGAGAAGTCAGCCAGAACAAGAGGGTGTCAGTGACCTGCCTGGAAGGAACTTTAAGAGATGGAGAAGACTGTGCTCCTAGATGGACAGAATATTTCTTGGAGTCCAGATGTTATGTGGGATAGGGTTCAAGTGAAAAGAAGTAAATCAATCAGAGATGGAGATGGTTTTGAAAGATGCCTTAGGAGAATGCCCATTCCCTAAGAATCTCAACAGCACTGAACTCAACAGTCATCAGCTTCCTTTAGCCTGGGATGGATTCCAGGCTATCAACACCCCCTCTCCCACCTGAGTAACTGAAAGTTTGTAAACAGTGGGGAGATGAATAGTCAAATGGCTCTTGGTCCTTAGCAAAAAAAAAAAGAGAGTGGACAGACTAAGGAAGAGAGAATAGTGTCATAGGGTCTGTCTCCGGAAACAGTCAAGAAGTAGCAAATGCCCTGAACAATAGTTCCTCTCTCCCAGAAAGCCGGATTGTCATCACCTCAGTAAAGTGGAGCTCCTGGTTGTTGGGGATTATCAGCCAATCACTTCTGCAGAATGGACTTTGGAAAAAAAGTAGACTCATGGAGTCACTTGCACATCTGAGTTTGGGGGCTGAAGTCCCTGCCTGCTTCATGTAGAGGAATTGTCTAGGTTTGCTGAAACTTTAGCTGCCACAACATCTACAGCATGGGTAGACTGTAAAGTCTAAGAATAAAGCCATCACCCTGGGAGAAAACACGTGTAGCCCTGTGGGAGAGCTGTTAAAAAGAAGCCACTGTTGATCTGGAAAAAGCCAGGGAGCTGTGAGAAAGCCGAGTCACAAAAAGTGTGTAAGAGAAGGTTTAAACTCTCTGGGCGGATACAAGGTGCTCTGCAGGGAAAGGGCAGATCACATGGTGGTGTCTTCAGAGGTTTCTAGCCAACAATTTACATTTTAGTAATTGTCAGTTTCCAGGAGAAATTCCAGAATGGGGTCCAGAAAATAATTTTTATGGCATTTAACTTAGACTATGATTTTTCTTTTTTGTTTTTACTTTTAATTAATATTTTGTCTATTCTTTGAAATTTTCATGCATCTATACAATGTATTTTGATCATATGCAGCCTCCTCCATCTAACATGTCTTAGCTCTATCGCCTAAGAATCATGATTTTTCAAATTACACTAATACTGTCCAGAAAAAGAGAGGATGATTGTAGTAGCACCCACAAAAGTGAGACTCCTCTTCTATATATATATATTTGGTTTTTCGAGACAGGGTTTCTCTGTGTAGCTTTGTGCCTTTGCTGGAGCTCACTTGGTAGCCTAGGCTGGCCTCGAACTCACAGAGATCCGCCTGCCTCTGCCTCCTGAGTGCTGGGATTAAAGGCGTGCGCCACCAATGCCCAGCCTATATTCTTAAGAAGTGACTGCAAGGTAAAGGTGAATCTGGTTTTCCCAATGGTGCCTATTACCAATTCACCAATGATGTTTCTCTATAAGGTGTGAATGTATGAACACACACACACACACACACAAGTGGTAAGGAGGGAGGGAAGGAGAGTAGAAGAGAGAGAGAGAGAGAGAGAGAGAGAGAGAGAGAGAGAGAGAGAGAGAGAGAGAGAGAGAGAGAAATAGTAGGATCTGTGGCTGGGAAGAAACTAAGATTTCATTGCAGGCCTGGCAGACAGCTTTAAGAAGCAGTGGTTTCTAAGACTGTGAGAAGGTCACATTCTCTTTAAAAACTTAACAGTTTACTTTAATGGACATTTTCTCATTGTGGTGGTTTGAAAGAAAATAGTCCCCAAAAAGAATGACACTATTAGGTGTGGCTTTGTTGGAGAAGGTGTGGCCTTGTAGGAAGAAGTATGTTACTGTGGGGTGGGCTTTGAGGTCTCCTTTGCTTGAGCTATGCTCAGTGTGGTAGACAGTTCTCTTCCTGTTGCCTGCAGTTCAAGATGGAAGAACTCTCAGCTCCTTTTCCTGTTCCATGTCTGCCTGCATGCTGCCATGTCCCACCATGATGATAATGGACTAAACTTCTGAAACTGTAAGCAGCACCAATTAAATATTTTCCTTTATAAGAGTTGCTGTGGTCATGATGTCTCTCCACAGCAATAGAAACCCTAACTAAGACACTCATAGAATTCTCAGTTTTAAGGGTGTCCTGGGGGTGGTAAGAAACCAGAAAAGATCTTGAGAATAGAGGCTATGCTTGGAGGGTGCCCATTTTATTTTTGACACAGACATCCATTATTGACACTGATAGCTACAGCCAAGGACTGGACTGGGAAGCGCTGTCCAGAGGCAGCTGCTGTCACGCCCAGTGGTTATGAAAGCATGCCTACTAATGCGAATAAAAGGAGCAATCTCACGGCTGTGTAGAAAGCTAACAGAAGGGACAGAAGTATTAAAAATATGTTCAGTTCACTGAAACAGTCTAATGGCTTTATAATTCTCTCTAGAATTGTTTACCTCATTGAGTGTGGGCACAGGGTGGTGGTGGGGGGGTGCTGAGAACAAACTGCAGACAAGAAGGGACTGATGAATAGTGAGACTGGCAGGTGTGGACTGAAGTTGGAGGAAGTGACAGAGTTTTATTAGTGAGAGCACTTGAGTGGAGCCTATTTTTAGTAAAAAGAGGCTTGACTTTATGTTTTTAAAAATGCCAAGCTCATATGAGAAGACACTGTGACTGGAGTTTGCAATGTTCAGTTTTATTTCAGAAGTTGGAGGTGGAACACATTTTAGAGTTACTAAGG
The DNA here is from genome assembly GCA_902168425.1 of Peromyscus attwateri. Classification (NCBI taxonomy): domain Eukaryota; kingdom Metazoa; phylum Chordata; class Mammalia; order Rodentia; family Cricetidae; genus Peromyscus; species Peromyscus attwateri. Next base: position 7,714 of record CABHPP010135813.1, on the reverse strand, counting down.
TTAGAATAAGATCAGACCACCCATGGCTCAAATGGTGTGGAGGAAAAGGTTGTTAGAAGTTAGGAGGTCAAGAAAACAAAAGTCGGGACTTGGTATAGGTCTCCAGGGTGTGTGTTGAAGGCATCACCAAAGAAGGCAGTGTAGTGCAGATAAAAATGACAACTCAGAACTAAAAGTTGATATAAGAGCTCATGTGTACTCAATGCTTACCAATTTCCAGGCACTCTTCCAAGAGCTTTCTATATTACCTTCATTTTATAGATGAGGAAAACAGACTTAGAAAAGTTGACAGAATTTTCTGAGTGACATTGTAAGTGAGTGAAAAGGTCAGTTGGAGATGTAGGCGACCAGCCCAGACTCTCTGACTTTAGCTTCCTTGGTGTCATGCATCTGTGACTGTGCAGCTGTAGTACAGGAGGAGAGTGGCAAGAGAGTGAACTGTAGCAGAACAAGGGATGTTACAAGAAGGAGATGTCTCAGGCAGCTGAGACTCTTGGCCATGTGGTTGGAGATATCTGAATGGCAAACCAACATCCTCATATGAGCCACAGAGTTCTAAAGTAGACATCCAGGATTGAGGTAACCACAGGGTTCACAGGGGCTGTGGAGGGAGTCTATGTCAGCCCTCACATAGCTCCTGGTGCATGCTGGCAGTCTTTGGTGTTTCTCAAGGAGCAGGTAGGAGAAACAACACTCTGAGTCCTGCCTTTTCATGTGGCCCCCTGCCTTAAGCATGTATGTGTCCAGAGTTCCTCTGTTCATAGGAATATCAGTCATATTAGATTAGTGCCCACCTTAATGATGTCATTCTAAGAACTATTTTCATTTACAATGACCCTATTTCTAAATCAGAAATAGGTGGTAGAAAGGGTTAAGATTGCCATGCGTTTTGAGAGACACAGTTTAGCCCCCTGTAGTGGGTATCACAGAGACTGCTCACTCTCAGTCATCACTGTCATCACATTTGATCTGTCTTGTTAGCACCTGAATATTCAAAGCACTTTCTAGGTATATTAGTCTCTTTTTGTTAGTATAAAAAATACTTTAGGCAGGCTACTTTTCAAAGCAAAGAGGCTTTAGATCGTGGCTGTAGGAGACTCATCTGGTGATGGCTTCTTCCTGGCAGCATCTTGATGAGGCAAGGAACATGACACGACAAGAGATAGTATGTATATCTAGGTTGGCCTTCCTGTCTTGTCTCTGTCCTTCATCTAACAAAGCCACTGATGTTAGTAATGGGAGCTTCACCCAAATGACTTTACTTGCACTGTATCACTTTCCCAAAAGTCCACCTCTCAATGTTGTCATAGACTGCTTCTCTCTTTACACCACAAGCATGGGACTTTGTGGATTAAACTTCTACCTGAGAACTGAAAGGGGGCAAACCACACCTGAGCCATAGCACTTGGACTACAGGGAAGACAGAGATGACAATACGGAGATGATTAAAAGCTTGGGCACCAGGTCTCAAGAAGGATCTGGTAACTGCTGTGTTGTATAGACAAATCACCACACAAATAATGGGGTTATTTGAGACAGAGAATAGAGCCTATAGCCAGTGAGGCTCACTTGCTTTTTTTTTCCCCCCTTTTCTTTTTGGTATGTTCTATAGGTCAGGAATCTCAATTCTAGAGATGTTAAATGACCTACTGAAGGTCTGCCAACAACAAATGTGCTGTTTCAGTTACGTTATGAATGTAAGTGTTCTTGCAGGCCCACTTTTCAACTGTGTCAAATAGCTCTCTGTGTATGATTGAAAATTTTATTTTTATATAGCTATTCAAGAAATGGTTACAAGAACTTGTGAAAACAATGTGGAAAATAATGTTTAGAATAAGTCATAGACATTTATATCCTTAACAAAATCACTAAGATGTTGGATAAATATTGATTATAAATATTCAACTACTCACTATCTACAGGTGACAATCTGAATACATCTAAGCACAATTAAGACAATATACATTAATGCCAAAATACATAATGCATTTCTCTTTTATTATCCTTTATTGCTATTATTATATTATTATTTTATTAAAGCCACAAGCCACCTTGAACTTCCATAGTCTCCTCCCACAAGACCCTTAATCTTCTGAAAAGATCAGAACAGCTTCCCTGGGAGAAATAGGTGCACTCCACACAAAAGCCCAGATTCTTCACTGCATAGATAAACAGTGGCTTCAGAATTTAAATATATGGTGCTCAGTTGGGAACTGCTTGGTAACCATGAGAGTAGGAAGTCTATGGCTGGCTTTGGCAGCCAATGTAGTATGAAATGGAAACCCTAATTAAAGAAAAAGAAGATGAAGGAAAAACTCTCCTTCTTTTGGTTTAGAGTAGAATTTTCCCAAGAAAGAGGGCTATGGCAAGAGGGAAACCTGAAGTCATCACTTCAGCTGGAATTTTTGATTTACTGCATGCTGATGAAAAACAGACCAGGTGTTGTCACTGATAAGATTCAGGAAATCAGGGATCTGGGCCAGGGTGGTTTTTGATCATGGTGTCAGAGTTCAGAGTTAACTGTAAACTTGACCCTGACACTGGAGGTGTGTCTTCTCCCTTGTCTGCAGACATCCAGGCACCAATGATCTTCTGAATCCAGAAGGTCAAATTAAGCAGGAAAAGTACAATTTCTATGATTAAAAGTTTGTAATTTTTACATCCTTATAATTATTAAATGTCTTTGGCTGTTTATTTACTTCTGAATATCAAATAACAACAGCAAACCATTATTATCTCTTTTCAGTTTCTGGACTTCAACTAACAGGAGCATATCCTTATCTCCCTCTTCCTTGCTTCCCGACCTTCCTCACTGTATGGTATTTGCTGTGTGGTATAAGCCAGTCTGTAACAAGTTCAAAGCAGCAGGGACATGGAGAGAGGGAAATAGATAAGCTCTTGTCCTCAGCCTGGACACAGAGAGATGGGTGATGATGATACAGGCTTGCAAACTGTAACAATGTAACCCAGAAAAAAGGAAGATGGCTTCAAGAACTTATAAAAAGGGAGCTGCTCTGTGGTGGGAGACCAGGAATGATGGTCCTGGGAAAATGATAATCATGTGGAGTGCCAAAGGCACAGATGAGCTATTGGGGAGAGGAAAGACGGGGGATGGCTTGAAGGCTCCAGGCAGAAAATAACAAGCACAGAGGATAAAGGTTGCAGTGGGAAAGGCAGGTGGTATAAAGGAAAGATGGCTACTATGGTGGGGCTCTAGAGCAAATAGGATAGAAGCAAAAGGAAGGGAGAGGGGGTAGGGATATGAGCTAGGGCTAGACTGGGCACAGAGTAGAAAACTAGGTGGTGGTGGACTGTTACAGTCTTTACTATTACTGAGAATGCAGGGTGGTGGACTGTTACAGTCTTTAAGTACAGATACTGAGAATGCAGGGCTCTTCACACAACTCAGGGCTGCTGTGTGAACAACAAGCAGGAGGAAGCTGGCAGGAAGCCAGGGGCAATGAAAGAGGGTATTGCCATGAACATTGTGGTTGAATGGGGAGAGTTCAGACAACAAATACCAATGTGCTATTGTAGTTTTATAACCTGCCTTTGTCCACTTGACCTTTTGTAGATCTCTTTCTACATTTCAAAAATGTAGGGAGAGCCCAGAATTAGATCTCTTTAATATTTCCTTGAATAGATCAATGGTAATATATACAATAATCTACTGGTGGACATCTTATTTTTTTCATTTACAAATGACTGCGAAGAATACCCTCTATGGATTAATTGTCTAGTTATTTCCTTCATGGATACTTTACATTAAGTGTAAACTAACTCCTAGGATCATTACACCAGTTAGGTCTCACAAACAGAGTACTTCAAAAGTTTATTCCAGCCTCCTGCCACCGTGGTGTACCGACAACCTTTTCATTTTGTCTATCTACTGGGTAAAGAGGCTTTCATATTATTCTGATGTTATTCTTTTAATCACTTGTGTTTCATTGATATGTTTATTGATGATTTATACTGACTCTTTCATGGTCTATTTCCTTTGCCTATTTATAGATGGAAATGTTCTTATCTCTGTTGATTTGAACATAATTCTTTTTTTTAAACCTTTGCCATGTGTACAATACAAATTGTAGGCTAGTTTTCTGTTTGTCTTTTAATCTTGTGGACGTGGATTTCCAATTTTGGTTTGTATGCTTTTTTGCCATATGTATTTTCTCATTTTAAGTCATTGATTCTGACAGTGTCTTTGTTTATGATTCCAAGTTTGTTGCTAATCCCAAAAGCCCTACTCCAAGACTAGAAAGTTGTTTTTCAATCATATTATTTTCCCTCAGGAATACATTTGGGATTAGCACAAGGTGCTGAGGGACTATTACTGATGTGTTTGACAATGCCCAGGACACTGTCACAATACCCTCTGTTCAGGATGCTCTTTCCTGTCCTGATCTGCTACGCTGTCTTTATATAAAACCTCTTTGTACATGAACTGTTTTGTTTCTAATCTCTCCTCTGGTGCCAGATTCACACTGTTTTAATTTCTGTTATTTTATAACACCATTTTTTATCTGCTAACACAGACTTATCCACACTATTCATCTTCCTCAGATTTTCTTATTTATTTAAAAATATTTATTTTTTTTCAAAATGGATAATAGGGTTATTTTGCCCAGTTATACTAAAAGTCCTGTGAGTGACTTTGGTGAGGATTAAGTTACATTTATACATTAATAGTAGCAATCTGGGTTATCAGAAATTTTTTCAAGTCATGAGAAAGTAATTTAGTTTGTGATCAAGTAAAGTTTATGATATATGGTGACCTGTCTTTTAGAAATATATGAGAAATTAGCAACCAATGTATTATGGGATACACAAAAACACGGTTTTAGATGACTTATCCATTCAACAAATATTTGCTGAGGTGGACATGTGCTTGGCACTGTCTCGGTGGTAAGGACACAGGAGCCTTCTTTCCATATCCTCCAGGAGAGACAGTAGGGCTTACCATCTATGTGACTGTAGATAACTCTGATACAAAATAACTTTATGATCTGGAGAGATGATTCAATTCCCAAGTACTTGTTGCTTTTCCAGAGGACTTGTTCCTAGCAGCTCACAACCATACCTAACTCCAGTTATAGGGGATCTAACACTTTCTTCTGGACTCTGCTGACACTGGGCAGACATGTAGTACACAAACATACATGCAGACAAAACACTCATATACATAAAATAAAGCTAAAGAAAAACATTAGAGGCTGGATGACAATTGATCCATGAGGACAAAGAGGGTTTTGTTTGGTTTGCAAGATCCGAGACACAGGAACATATTTACTTATTACAAAAGGGGGGATGTAGCATGAGTCTTAAAAGTTCTTATTAATAAAATCAAACCTGAGCCAGGTATTGGGGTAAATGCTGGAAAGTCAGAGAAATAAAACAAGCCACAGCTATCTCACCTCGCTGGATCCTCAGCTGGTCTTGCTTCCTCAGACTGGAAGCCTCTATGTCCTCACATCCGAATGACTCTCAGCTGAACTGCTGCTAGAAGCCTGAATGCTTAACCAGCCCAAATGCTTCTCCAGGCCAAATGCCTACCCAGGCCAAATGCCTCTCCAGGGCAAATGCCTCTCCAGGGCAAATGCCTCTAGTTTCTGGTCCTCACGCCTTATATACCTTTCTGCTTTCTACCACCACTCCCTGGGATTGAAGGCTTGCTTTCTGGGATTAAAGGCGTTGGTCACCATGCTTGGGTGTATCCTTGAACACATGGATTTCTGCCTCGGGAATGCTAGGATTAAAGGCGTGTGCTACCACTGCCTATCCTCTATGTTTAATATTGTGGCTGTCCTGTTCTCTGACCCCAGATAAGTTTATTAGCATACACAATATTTTGGGGAACACAATACCACCACAGGGGGAAATGATGAGAAAGATAGAAATGAGATTTTCAAAATATCTGTGCAATTTCTTGAAGGTGAAAAATGGATGTGGTATATTCCACAGGCACAGTGTGAGGTTTTCATAGGAGCAAGTAGTTAAAATTTCAGAGTGGACTTGTGCAAGTGTAAGCTAGTGTTCACTACTGAAAGAAAAGAGGTGATTTTGCCTGAATAATAGCCAAATAACCTCTAGAGTATTTCTCAATTTTATTAAAAGTTGGTTGGTTTATTCCAGTTGAAGCTTCAATGTCATAGCTTCTTTGTTTCTTGTTGAATATTTTTTACAGTGTTGAAGCTGGTGCCTAACACTACACTGGGCACACATCTGGCACTCCATCTTCATGGAGCAAGCCCACAAATTAGTGAGCTGTGCATACTTTTATGCTGCTAATTAGAATTTTCATGCTGTGCATGTGATACCCCATTTTTACTACCTACCTGCCCCTGATTCAATGTGGGAAGCCTGCACCCACCTTTTAAAGGATTCCTGTGAAGAGGAGAGAGGAATAAGAAACTTGTAGATAGAAAGACAGCAGAGAGGAGAATGACAGAAACACAGGATAGCTTTGGGAGGCCCTGGATCAAAATCCGCCTGCACCTTCTGTCTCTTCAAAAGGGCTTTTTATAACAATGCCAAGGGGCTGGGCAAAAGACCTCTCCTTTGTTAGATCAAAGCATACCACACAGTCAATTGCAGACCCTTCCAAATACCTGCTAACCACGCCCATGGTCAAATCATTCTCTTATGCAGCTCTGCTGGGTGAAGCAAGCTCATATCTCATTAGGAAACCTCCGTGGGTCTCTGCAGCTCCCCCTTCTTAATATATTAAAGGGCCCCTCAGACCATTCAGATAGACTATACCTACCGTAGGTCATTCTTATTCTCTAATCAACTTGACCCATCCTTGAGATACACTTTCCATCAAGCATACTCTGTGTTAGATTGGAAGCTAGCAAGAAGAACATTGCCCATCCCTGACTACCAGCCTCTGAGAGGAGGAAGTACAGAGCTTAACTCAGATCTGACTCAGGTCCCTACTAAGAGCTTGCAAGAAGTTGAAACAACCACAGCAATCCCTAGGGCTGCCACACTCTCCATTAAAGGAGTAGAGGATGATAAAGATGGAATGTCCTTTTTGAATGGGTCTAAGATGTCTATAACAGCCTTGGCTGTGCCAAGCCCTTTTTTAAATCAATAAATTCTTAATGCAAATGCATCAAATAAATCAATAAACTCTTGATGCAACTACATCAAACTTAAAGACTCTCTTAGTTTTGCCAAACTATGGTTCATTAATATCAACAGATTAACATAATTCTAGTATGAATATTACTATACATATTTACAACTATCATGAATACACATATTTACAATTCTTATAAACTTACATTCAAAAGCAAACTTTCTATAGGACTATTTACACTTTACAAACTTTAGCAAACATCTAAAAGAGATCTTTTAACAGAGCTATTTATATTTTCTTCCAACAAGAAAGAGAGTACATGAATCATGAGTCATCACAGTTAAAATTGTAGGTAAACTCAAAACTGTTTCATTTCTGAAGTTTGCAAAAGCTCAGGAAAGTCAGTTCTAATAACAGTTTTATAGTTTCCCTGAAAGTTTAAAATCAGAGCCTAATTCATCAGCACCTCTAGAATCATGATATACACCTCCCTTGACCTTGGGATTTGGTGAGTGCCATTGCTAGCAGGCTGTAACACTTGAGATGCTGCTAGAATCATGATATACACCTCCCTTGACCTTGGGATTTGGTGAGTGCCATTGCTAGCAGGCTGTAACACTTAAGATGCTGCTG